>OZ030009.1:14113271-14163271 GCA_964023405.1 Apodemus agrarius | reverse complement strand
GGGGGATTGCTTGAGTGCAGGAGAGGGGAAAGAGGGGCTGGAGAGAAGCCCCCGTTTGCACTGTGCTCACAAGCAAGAATGAAGACCTGACTTCTGATCCCCGCCATAAATTCCAGGCACAGCAGGGGCATAGGTGGGGCGGGGGAGGGGCGGGGAATGGGGAGTGGGGTGGGGTGGGGTTGTGGGAGGGTGAAGACCGGTGGATCTGAGGAACCCAGCCAGTCTTTGAGCTCCAGGTTCAGCGAGAAGCTGTCTCTAAAATTCTCAAATTGGGACTGAAGAGATGGTTCAGTGGTTAGGGTGTTTGCTGCTCTTTCAAAGAGCTTTGAAATTCATTAGCTGAGCTCGAGGAATCCCGAGACCTCACCTGGCTTCTGCAGGCAGACACATGTGCGCGCATACACATGCATGCATGCATGGTGTGGGGGAGGGGGGGAGAGAGAGAGACAGACAGACAGACAGACACACACACACATACACAGACTCAATCAGTAGTCACCTCCAATATTAAATTGTACAACAAACATCAGGAGGGTCTGGCCCTGCGCTGATCTGGGTGAAGTCTGGAGAGGAGGTTCTGTGTCTGCACTGCAGGCAGAGCGGCCCTTTTGAAATTCGATCCCTTCCCTTGCTGAGAGGCCTTCCTTTTCTTTTTCTCCTTGTTCTCCCAGGCTAGACCAGCACCTAATGGCCACATGAGAAGTCCACCTGCCTCTCAAACACCTCTCCAGCTTTATTTATGAGCCCACAGATTTACTTTCAGTACTTGGGGCTCACCACTCGATCTAGCACCCCAGGGCCTTTGCACATGGAATTCCCTGGCTCCCATGGGTAGTGAGTACTCCTTGACCTTTTCTGGCCTTTCCTTTAGAGCCACGATGCTGCCATACGATCATTAGCACCTGTCATGTGACCATTAGCACCTGTCATGTGGCCATTAGTACATGTCATGTGACTATTAGCACCTGTCACGCCAGGTAAATATCTGTGAAGTGGATCTGTGATGATACAACCTTTATCACAGCCTCACCAGCCGCACTAGACTATAAAAACCTGGTGCACTTATCTGTTAAGTGCAGCTGTTATGCGATTCAAAGCTGGTTTTTTTTTTTTTTTTTTTTTTTTTTTTTTTTTTGCTTGCTTGTTTGGGTTTTCTTTTTCCCCCTCCCTCTCTTTCCTTAGGTTTCTGAACTTTTATTCAGAGGCATGACTTTTAAATTTTTTTATTAGCCGGGCGTGGTGGAGCATGCCTGTAATCCCAGCACTTGGGAGGCAGAGGCAGGCAGATTTCTGAGTTCGAGGCCAGCCTGGTCTAGAGAGTGAGTTCTAGGACAGCCAGGACTACACAGAGAAACCCTGTCTCGAAAAACCAAAATAAATTTTTTTTATTAAAAATAAAAATTTTATTAAAAAGAAAAAAAATTAAGTGTGTGTGTGTGTGTGTGTGTGTGTGTGTAGGGATGAGGGTTAAGGAAGTACCCTTGATGGCCAGAAGAAGTTGTCAGATCCCCCTGGAACTGGAG
This sequence comes from Apodemus agrarius, assembly GCA_964023405.1. Classification (NCBI taxonomy): domain Eukaryota; kingdom Metazoa; phylum Chordata; class Mammalia; order Rodentia; family Muridae; genus Apodemus; species Apodemus agrarius. The sequence goes on along the minus strand of OZ030009.1, from coordinate 14,161,748 downwards.
TTACAGGTGTTTGTGAGCCTCACGTGGGTGCTGGGAATCGAACCTGGGTCCTTTGAGAAATCAGCCAGTGCCCTTAAATTCTAAACTGTCTCTCCAGCCTCCTCCTCCTCCTTCTTCCTACTACTATTATTATATATTATAGTAGTGGTAGTAGTGTCTGTGTGTCTGTGTGTCTGTGTGGGTCTGTGCACATGTGCGCATAACCCACTGTACTTGCTGGGTGTTGGATCCCTGGAACTGGAGTTCGGGGCTTGGGAGCCTCCTGTGGGTGTTGGGCTCTCTATTAGCAGCCTGCTTTCCTAACTGCTGCGCCTCTCTCCACCCCGCTGACTTCCATTTGAGCGAGGCCAAGGACTCTCTCTGACCAATTATTTTCATATCAAATGCCACTCAGTTTCTGCCTGTGTAATAGCTCTTCTCATTAGCTGCCTTTCCCAAGCAGCTTCCGGGCTCCGTGGGTGCCCCCCTCCTACCCCTGAGAGTTTCCCTGGGCCTCGTTTGACGAGATGGCCAGAATGATGGCGGTGTTATTTACTTAGCATTGTGTGCCAGGCGCCCGGCTGCCTGTTCTCATTCCCCCAACACACGAACCTGGAAAGGTACACACTTTACAGATGGGGACACACGCTGACGGCCACACAGCCAGGAAACAGCCCAGAGAGGTTCAGGCCCAGATCCCTGATCTCAAGGCCTGTGCCTTTTCAAACCTTTATGATTTTCTAGTCTTAGGGTTGGTTTAAAAAGAAAGACCCCTGAGGCCCAGCAGGTAAAGGCACTTGTGATGCCAGACTTGGGCAGGTGAGCCCAATTTCTGCCACCCGTGTGCAGGTGGAGGGACCTCATTCCACCAACTCCAAAAGCTGTCTGATTTCCACATGTCACCTCCTCTGTGACTCTCTCTCTCTCTCTCTCTCTCCTCTCTCTGTGTAGCCCTGGCTGTCCTGGAACTTCTTCTGTACACTAGTCTGGCCTCCAACTCTGAGAGCTCTACCTGTCTCTGCCTTGCAAATGCTAGGATTAAAGATGTGCACCGCAAGCCGGGCGTGGTGGCGAACGCCTGTAATTCCAGCACTTGGGAGGCAGAGGCAGGCGGATTTCTGAGTTCGAGGCCAGCCTGGTCTACAGAGTGAGTTCCAGGACAGCCAAGACTACACAGAGAAACCCTGTCTCAAAAAAAAAAAAAAAAAAAAAAAAAAAAGACGTGCACCGCTATGCCCGGCTTCAAGTCTCTCAGTATGCTAAGAAGAAATACTGCTTCCTTCTCTTGGTTTTCCCACTGTGGGCTCTGAACGGGTTTTCTGGGCTCTTGCATGGAGACTTTACCGTGTACGTGACCATGCGAGAGGGGGATGGGCCGGCTGATTTTGTTGTTCAGTTTGACCAGATGGAGAAGGCTAGCCCCGGGCCTTAGAGAAGCACATCCTTGGAGGGTCTGGGATGGTGGTCTCCACGGAGATGCCAAGGACACCAATTCAATGACTGGCTTTCTAGGAAGATGTGATGACTGGGGTGGTGGCGGGAAGTGGGGGCTGGTGGAGAAAGCAGGTCACTGGGTCAAGCCCTTGAGCTGTACCTGCCCTGGGGTCTCATACATTCCTGCTGTTTCCTGTCTGTCACGAGGTCCGCGGGCCCTCTGCCACACACCCCTGCCACCACGATGCTCTGACCCCACAGGGGGCAAGTCACCACGGAGCGCGCCCTCCTGGACACTGTGTGCTCAGAGGAGGTTCTCTGTTGTTTCTGTTGGGTATTTGGTCTCTGCCACCGTGAGAAAAGGAACGCAGGAGATACGGCGAGCTGTTGTTTAATTGGCTGGATTTGTTCTAAGGTTGGGCGAACTTTCCAGAAATGCTAACCTGCTTTGTAACGGCGGGATGCTGAATGCCCTCCCTCTAGACTCGGAAATGAGGCAAATATGGACATTTATAGGACATTTGTCACTCTCAGCTCCTAAAACAAAACAACCATGGAGGGCATTTGCCGCTGGTGAGGCGTGTGAGACCATCTCCTTCACCGCTGGTAGAGATGAGAGCTGCACAGCCCCGTCGGACAAGTTTGGCAGTTTCCCTAGGTACCAAATGGACATTTCCATGTGACATGTGACTCTACCATCACATCCCCAGACGTTCATGCCTACTCAAAAACTGTGTAGAGCACACAGGGCCGTGCTGGGCAGATGCTTTGTAAACTCAGCACAGTCTAGAATCATCTTAGAAGAGGGACCTCGGGGCTGGAGAAATGGCTCAGCGGTTAAGAGCACTGACTGCTCTTCCGAAGGTCCTGAGTTCAAATCCCAGCAACCACATGGTGGCTCACAACCATCCGTAATGAGATCTTCTGGACTGTCTGAAGACAGCTACAGCGTACTTATAATAATAAATATAATAAACAAATAATTCTTAAAAGAAAATGCCTCTGCATCTGACTGGCCTCTGCACAAGCCTAGGGGAGGGGGGCATTCTCACTCTCTCTCTCTCTCTCTCTCTCTCTCTCTCTCTCTCTCTCTCTCTCTGGTTTTTTGAGTCAGGGTGTCTCTGTGTAGCCCTGGCTGTCCTGGAACTCACTCTGTAGACCAGGCTGTCCTCGAACTCAGAAATTCGCCTGCCTCTGCCTCCCAAGTGCTGGGATTAAAGGCGTGCGCCACCACTGCCCAGCGGGGGCATTCTCTTGATTAATGATTGACGTGGAGGGCCCGGGCCACTGCGGATGGTGCTGCCCCCGGGGAAGGTGGTCCTGGAAGTGTTTAGTAAATAAGTGTCCTCTATGGCATCCGCTTCAGGTCCTGCCTCTGGGTTCCTGCCCTGCTTGAGTTCCTACCTGACTTCTTTCAGCGATGGCCTGGGCTGTGGGAGTGTAAGCCAAATAAACCCATCCCTCCTTGAGGTGCTTTTGGTCACAGTGTTTATCAGAGCGATGATGACAGTAAACTAAAACGAGCAACTGTTTATTACGATGACCCCAAACTAGAGATGATCACCGTGTCGGGTATATAAACAGCTACGCAAACAGCAGTATGTCCGTGCCGTGGAATATTACTCGGCAATAAAAAAGAAACAAGCTAGCAACCTAAGTTCGTGTCTAGGCCCGAGAGAAGGGGAAACCAACTCAAATCGAGCCCTGAATCACACACCGTATGATTTTATTAACGTAACGTTCCTCAAACAACAGAATTATTGTCGTGGAGAAGACACTGCTGGTTTCAGGGCTTAGGGGTAGTGGTGGGAGGGGGCCACTGTAACTGGGAAGTGGTGTCTGGATCTCCGGTGGTGAGATGTTTTGCATCTTGGCTTCTGCACCCATGATAAAATCAATCACGGACACCTACCTACCCTCCACGGGTGACCCCTGCCTACCCACATATGTCCAGCACCGTGGCCCGTGCTCCCGACTGCTTTGACGCAGTGACACGTCACACTAGCATAACCGCTGAGGAAGCAGAGTTGAGGGGCACGCTCCGTCTCCCTCTGCCATCTTTGGAACCTTCTGCGAACCTTCACCCGTTTCAAAATAAAGCTTATTAAAGGCATGTGGCGCGAGGTTGCGGGGACGCCTGCTCCTCTGCTGGGGGAGGCTGCATCCCGCGTCTCTTAACTATTTTAGCCCGTTTGAATATTTAAAGATCCTGCGAGGCTCTGGTTCATTATTCATCTTTCTTCCACTTCCTCAGCTGTCAGTGAACTGAGGCTTTGGACCAAACCACAGCTCATCAGAAAGTGAAACTCAATTAAAGGAGTGTACAGCTAAGCCCAAGGCTTCACCTCAGAGCTTCCTGGGCTGGGGGGGGGGGGGCGTGGTTCAGAGCCAAGCTACAGAAAGGGAAAGCCTTGGAAAAAGAGACACTTCCCTGGGCATGTGGTGGGGGAAGGGCACTTCAATGTACTTGCCCTGTGCATACCTTCCAAGCTCACCCCTCCACCCACCCCCAAAAGCTGCTTCTGGACAGGGGACAACTTGGGTCATGTGGGGACGTGAATCACCTTTAGATCGCAAACGCCAGCTCCCCTCTGCCATCGGCAAGAGTCCTGCGTGTTCCTCGGCTGTACAAGGACAGAGGTGGCTGCGTACCACCCGTGGCTGTTGGGTTCAGGGAGACTTGAGTGCACCCCAACACCGAGGACAGCTGGGGGTGCAGGGGACAGGCATGTGCCGCGGACTCACCTGTAGGACGAGGTCTGAATCTGCATGCTTTCCGATAGTGGTGCTTTTATTCAGGATAAAGAAGCCGTCGGCGCTCTTCAAATAGGCTTTCATTCTTTCTGATTTCCCTATAGGGGGCGTCCGGAAAGGGTTTGGTTAGAGGAATACATTCTAAGTTTGAGTTGATGAATACGGTCTCCCGGTGTCATTGAGTCCCGAGGGAGAGGGAGACAGGGAGCGGTCAGGTGGTAAGTTAGCTCCATCTCTTGAAGGTCATCTCTCCTAACAGTGATCACTAACAGAGAAGCATTGAAATACGACCCTCAAACTCAAGGTATTTCTCTCTCTCTTTTTTTTTAAATAAATGTATTTATCTTATGTGAACACGTGTGTGCTCGAGGGTATGTATGTGCACCAGGTTCACACAGGAACATGCAGAGGTCAGAAGAGGGCACCAGATCTTCTGGGATTGGTGTTACAAGTGGTTGCGACCTGCCATGTGGGTGCTTGAGTCTGAGCCTGGGCCCTCTGCAAGAGCAGTTAAGAACCTGTAGCCCCCAGGCCATCTCTCCAGACCTCTGATGGTATTTCTTAACCGGAGAAACAAAACAGAGCTCTAAATAGCCCAGCCACAACCCGAATGTCACCGACAGAGGCTGCCCCCTCCCTCGGCCTACTTATCCGGGACACCCACTGCTCATTTCGCTTGGTTCTGACCCAGCGATTACTAGTTCAGACACTCCGGGTGAGTTACTCGCTCCCAGGTTGCCTGGCAACAACAAACTTTGCTATGACTGATGCTAAGTTGGGCCTCTCAGAGACCCACAAGCTCCCAGAGAGTTCAAAGCACCAGGAGTTGGCCACCAAAAAAAAAAAAAAAAAAAAAAAAGGCGGGCTTCAACTGGTCCCTTCTTTGTAAGCTGCTGTATTTCTCTATATATTGAATTAGGAAAGGGGGTGATTTCAATTTTTTTTTATTTTATTTTATTTTATATTTTATTTTATTTTTTTGGATTTGGTTTTTTTCAAGACAGGGTTTCTCTGTGTAGCCCTGGCTGTCCTGAAACTCACTCTGTAGACCAGGCTGGCCTCGAACTCAGAAATCCGCCTGCCTCTGCCTCCCAGAGTGCTGGGATTACAGGCATGTGCCACCACACCCGACTTCAATTTTTATTTTAAAACTGTGGTGTGTGTGTGTGTGTGTGTGTGTGTGTGTGTGTGTGTGTTACTGAGGTATCTGTATACCTCGGTAAGCATATGGAGATCATAGGACAACTTGCAGGCATCTGTTTCCTTCCGCTGTGGGTGGGTGGGTAGGGGGAGCAAATACAGCTCTTCTGGCAGGAGGACATCTACCTGCTGAGCCATCTCCCTGGTCCAAGGACTGACTTCTAAAGGCAAAGTAGAAAGATGAAGGATTCTACACGATCATGACTCTGCACGGATTCTCTCCACCATCTTATGATGGAAATGTCGAAGGTATGGAGATCTTTCAAGTGGACAGTGAGCCAGGTGTGGTGGGGCATGCCTGTAACCCAGCACTGGGGAAGCCGAGACAGGAGGATTGTGGGTTTGAGGGTCGGCGAGGGTATACAGAAAGAAAGAAAGAAAGAAAGAAAGAAAGAAAGAAAGAAAGAAAGAAGGGAGGGAGGGAGGGAGGGAGGGAGGGAGAGAGGGAGGGAGGAAGGAAAGAAGGAATGGAAGGAAGGAAGGAAGAGGAAGGAAGGAAGGAAGAGAAAGGAAGGAAGGAAGGAAGAGAAAGAAAGAAAAAGAAAGAAAGAAAAAGAAAGAAAGAAAGAAAGAAAGAAAGAAAGAAAGAAAAAAGAAAAAAGAAAGGGGGAAGGGAGGAGCCAGGGAGATGGCTCAGAGGCTAAAAGCACTGACTTCTCAGGTTCGGAAAGGACTCAAGTTCAATTCCCAGCACCCACATGGTGGCTCACGGTCATTTATCACCCAAGGTCCCAGTGATCTGATCCCCTCTTCTGACTTTGATGGGCACTGAGTGTGAACTTTGCACAGACATACATGCAGGCAACCCCCAGACCCATTAAAAGAAAGAAAAGAAAGGGGTAGAGATTTAATTCCTCTGAGCTCACCACCTGGACAGTTTGCTATTATTTTTATCATCATTCTCTGGTTTCGAACTTTGAGACAAGTTCTCAAGGTAGCCCAGGCTGGCCTCAAACTCACTGTATAGCTGAGAATGAATGAACTCATTTTCCAGTCTCCTCCCCAGTGCTAGGAATACGGGTGTGTCCAGAACGCCGTGTTTTCCGTCCCTCCTACCCATCCATCCCTACTTCTCTGTCTTATAATACACTCCAACATAAGTTCTGCACAGTTAAAAAAAAATCAACAAATGCTCCAGTGACATCAGAACTTCCTTTTGCCTTTGTTTTTGTTTTGTGTGTGTGTTTTGTTTTGTTTTGGTTTGGTTTGGTTTTTTTGTTTTGTTTTGTTTTGTTTTTGTTTTTTTTGAGACAGGGTTTCTCTGCATAGCTCTGACTGTCCTGGAACTCACTCTGTAGACCAGGCTGGTCTCAAACTCAGAAATCGGCCTGCCTCTGCCTCCCTAGCGCTGGGATTAAAGGCGTGCGCCACCACCGCCAGGTGACATCGGACCTTCCTAAAACATTGAGGATAATGTGTCTTTCTTTTTGAAGTCTAACTGAGCTACATCCAGCTGCCCAGGAGACATCTCAATGCCAGGTCTAAGAACAAGTCCTCGTTTTCGTTTCTACCGAGAAACTTCTGGAAAGCAGAGTTACAGAGACTTGGGGGGTAGAAACAAAACCCCCTCTCGCTGTGACATGAGGACACTCGGGTCCCTGCCCTCCATCACCACCCTGTACTGAGCCTAATCAGGGACAGGCAGTCAGGGACGACCTTGAAGGCCTTCATCTTCCGCCTTCATCTTCTGGGAACTGTGTCCACCTCCATCTGAATGACAGGACCCAGAGTGGGTGCAGGACAGTCAAGGTAGGGGGAGGCGGGGTCTCTGCTCTAGGAGTCTTCTGTCTGCATTCTCTCCTTGGTTAGCTTAGCTTCTCGCTTTAGGGTGAACTCTTGGGGCCCTCTGGCATCCTGACAGTTTTGGCCACTACTTCATCTCCCCGAGCCGGGAGCGGCCATGCCAGGCAGATAGAAGTATTCTGTAAGTACTTAAAGGTTAAAATGATACCTGAAAGGCGGCTCAGCTCTGGCCAGGAAAGATGCTTCCGTTCATTCCCCCTAGTCCCACTCCGGATCAATCCTAGACAGAACTTCGGAAGCTCAGCCTCTCTCTCTCACTGCCTTGGTTAGGCAGTGTTTCTCCACCTTTGTCTAGCCCTGTACAGCCCCGCGCCATCTGTCTGAAAATATCGCATTCATTTGAGGGTGTTAAACTGTGGGCTGGTTCTCTCTCGGATACCAAGCTATGAGACAAACCGCTTCTGTCATACATGGGTTAGAGACAGACTTTGAAAGATATATTTTGATGAGGGCAACTTAGTGTGGGAGCCAGCTATAATTTTCCTTAGAGTCAGGCAAGGGATCTCTCTGTCTGCTGGCGACTGACCCCGTAAGGGAGAGAGTCCCCTCCTAATCCCAGCTGCACCAGGTGGTCATCCCGGGGCCTAAGGTCTCCATTCGGATGCCTCTTGGGACAGGGTGTGACAGCACTTAAGGAGGAAGGGTTGGTGTCTGAACAGCTGCCCTGGAACAGGAGCCAGTATTGGAGAACTCCGGGCGGGGACACGCCTCCTCGCCTGGCCACTGCTTTCTGCCAGTCATCCCGGGAAACCGCACTCACCTGGCAGGAGGAGGAAGCTGGGGCTCTGTTCTCTTCCGAGAGCCCCGCGGACTGGGAGCTGCTTGCCAGACCCAGGGAGAGGCGGCCCGCCGCCCTCTGCGGAGTCTCCAGCTTGGCCCGCGCCCCGCGCGCCTGCCCGGCCTGTGTACGCGCGTCGCCATGACGACGTGGCGAACGAGGTCAGCAGGTAAGGGGCGTGGCCTTATGGGGGCGTGGCCGCCTGCCGCGTTCTCTTTCCCCTCCCGTGTGTGTATGTGTGTGGGTGCGCGCGCGCGCGTGCGCGCGTGTGTGCGAATGTGCACGTGTGTGCTGGGTGGGAATCGGGTATGACTATGAATTCCAGGCAACCGGAGGACACCTCATTCCTCAGAGGAAGAAACCGAGGCTCAGAGGCCCCACAAGTTTTTATAAGAGTGATCAAGACGCTGTGGAGAGGGTGTGGTGATAGGTGCGTTGGGAGGTTGGAGACTTCTTGGAGGTCAGCATCAGTCTTACCAAGACCCACTTCCTGTAGGATGAAGATGGTGTTGGGTGTGAAGTGAGATAGCCAGACAGAACCGGGATTCTCTCTCTGTGCTAAGGGACCAACTGTTTCCAACCCATAGCCCCTCCCTCCCATCACCGGTTCTCCGTGCATTGCCAGGGCCCGATACACATCAGACTGTGGCTCCAAACCTGACTTGCCTGCCCAGTGGGCCCAGGACAGGGATGTCCTTGGGAAGGCGTGCCTCTATTTGCATCTGTATGCAAACATACTACTAGACTCATTGAAACCTGGGACTACTGGGAGGGGCAACCGCCCAGGGTCGACTCTCTGCATCCTGCGTGGCTTCCAGCCCCATCCCCAGTGCAGGAATGCTAAGCTGTCAACAGAACTGACTTTCAGATTGTCGGGGGTGGGGGTGGGGGGGTGCTTTATAACAATGCTTCCTGAGCAGGAGAATAAGGCTTTCCCCTCAAACAGTGGCAGGGCATTAAAAATACTGCCTTTGAAGAAAACATCCAAGGTTCCTGTGTCTAAACTAACCTGTGTGAGTTCTGAGTGGCTTGGAGGCAGGGGGTGGGGCGGGGCGGGGACCCACAGACACACTTTAGCAGCGAGGTACTGGCAGTGTCAGTGACACTCATGATTCCTGAGAAATCGCTGTCCTTTTGACAGAGCACAAAGCTTGGGGACACAGAGCAGGGGCCCGGGGCCACACCCACTAGATGGTCAAGCAGGATCTGTGACGGATGACTTATGGTTTACAGTGATGGGACGGAGTTATGAGTTCAGGAGGAGTCAAAATTCGCATACACATTTTGATCTCTCCTGAACTAGAGGCGCAGTGTGGAACACAATCCCCTTTCTCAATGCTTGAAGCAGCAGCTGTGGGCTACAACTGTCTGTCACACCCTCACTGAGGAAAGTACCCTATTCTGCCCAACGGGCTGTACTGCCTGGTGTTTCACAGGTTAAGTGTATCCAAGGAGGAGGAATCTTCAGCTTACAATATTGTGTGTGTGTGTGTGTGGTGTGTGTGTGTGTGTGTGTGTGTCTTCCTGTGCATGCATTCATTCGTGTGCCGGTGTTCCTGTGAATGTCTGTGCAGGCATGCATGTATGTCTGTGTGCATGTGAAAGCCAGAAGACAGCCTTGACTGTCAATCTTCAGGATCCGAGCTTTTTTTGGAGACAGGGTCTCTAGTTGTCCTGGAGTTTACCATAAAACTAAGCCAACTGGCCAGTGAGGCCAGGGGCCCTAGATGTCTACACCTCCCCAAAAGTGGGATTAAAAGCGCGTGTCCCTGAGGTTACAAGCTCATGGCCCTACGCTCATTCAGTACTTTGCTGACCTACCTCCTGAGTTGGACATTTTCGACTTTTTTTTTTTTTTTTTTTTTTTTTTTTTTTTTCGAGACAGGGTTTCTCTGTGTAGCCCTGGTTGTCTTGGAACTCACTCTGTAGACCAGGCTGGCCTCGAACTCAGAGATCTGCCTGCCTCTGCCTCCCAAGTGCTGGGATTAAAGGCGTGCACCACCACCGCCCGGCTCCCATTTTTGACTTATGACAAGCATATTAGGTCATAACCTGTTTGAAAAGCAGGGAACATCTGTAGATGAGTGTGCCAGGGAAAGCGTCAAGTCTTAGGCACCATGACTGACAGTTGTCAAAAGAATGGCACCTGCTTGCTACCTGCTTCCTGGCCTTCCAGGCAGAGACAACCTCTAGGGAGAAGAGGCCATCTCAGGCCTGCCCCGCCCATGCCTGCCCTGTTCTTCTCACCGTATCCTGAGAGTCCGACTCCTCTCCAGCAACTTCAGCCTCCACAAAATCTCACTGCCCCCTCCCCTGGCTGCCCTTGTCCCCTCTCTGGGGACCCCTGGATGCTCCCCGTTCTGTTCTTGTTTTCCAGTGGGAGGTGAATCCTGACTTCAGCTCCAGCGAGGGCAGCTGCGAGGCTCAGGCTCCGTGGCTGACTCAGAGGAAGTTCCAGGGAGTGTAAGCTGGTCTAGACTCCCCTGCCCCCAGGCCTGCGATGAAGCCGGTCCCCTTGATGCTCCCAGAGCCCGTCGAGTCAATAATCAATATTAACTGTCACGTTTCAGCTCCTGTAGGCAACAGAGCCTAAACATACCCCAAGGTCGGGATCACCGTGATGACACACAGATGGTGTGGAGCCAGATAATAATCCATGCAGGGGTCTTTCTGTTCACCCAGTGTCGCAGGTTCTCGGGGCAGCATCTGGAGTGGGCTGCATTCTATACATATATATGTATATATACATATATACACACATATGTATATATGTGTGTTTATGTGTGTATGTATATGTGTGTATACATACAGCAGGGTGTACAGCTGGGGAGCCCGAGCTTTTTGTTGTTTGAAATAAGTTATGCAGGGGCTGGAGAGATGGCTCAGCAGTTAAGAGCACTGACTGCTCTTCCAGAGGTCCTGAGTTCAAATCCCAGCACCGTCATGGTGGCTCACAACCATCTGTAACGGGATCTGATGCCCTTTTCTGGTGTGTCTGAAGACAGCAACAGTTTACTCATATCAATAATAAATAAATAAAACTTTTTTTTAAAAAAAGAAATGTTATGCTATTTTAGGCGGTTTATTTATTTGGGGAGGGGGAGGGATTCAGGCCACAGTGCATGGGGGTGGGGGTCAGAGACAATTTCAGGGAGTCAGTTCTCTCCTCTCACCGGTGGGAGCCTGGGATTGACCTCAGGTCATAGGCTTGGCCTGGGGCACCCTTACCAGCTGAGTGATCTCAGCCAGAGCCTGGAGCCTTCGCAGGCCTCTTCGCCACTGACTGGTGACAGCAGCTTTAGCTGCTCTGTCATTCACAGAAGCCGTGGGCCCCAAGGGAAGGAGGCGTGGGGCCTGTGTGCCCCGGGAGAGTAGGAAGTGAGAACAGATAACTCACGCACTTGTGACTGATGAGTGATGCCCTGTCCACTTGGGCACACAGTGGCTCTCTGAGGAACGTTTCATGAGGGTGCTCGTCTCTCCGTACAGTAGATTCTAGAAGGCGTGTGTGTGTGTGTGTGTGTGTGTGTGTGTGTGGCAGTGGCAGGGCCGCATCATGTGAGAAAACTCGTTCCGGGCAGCAGCTTGGGGTGACCTCACCCTTTGTCACGCCTCATCTCCTGGAGGATTTATGGCATTCCACAGGATGCTCTCCGGGTGTCTTTGTCATCTCAGAGGTGCAGATGTGGGGCATGAGGTGGCTGCTTTGTGTCATCCCTGGCTCGAACTTTTCCCTTCCTTCCCGAACAGGTTGACTGGGGCCTCTCCGGACATTTTTTTTTCTCCTCAGGTTTCCTCTGAATCATTCCATTCGGACCGATGGCATCCGGTCTCCTCCCCATGCTCAGCAAAGACTCTCTTTCTCTCTGAGAACAATCACTCTTTTCTTCCCAAACCCTGGTCCACCCTCGCCTTTTACCCCGTCTTCTCATGTCTCCTGGGAACCGAGTGTTGTTGAGAAACTTAAGCCTCAGAGATAGTCCTTTCTAACCCAGGTCTGAATGTGGACCAATCAAGAGCTGAGAGACAGGTGTGATACCCGGTCACGGGGATCCAGAAGCACCAGTTGCCCTGTGGGATTGGAATGGAGTAGAGAAGGGGGCTGGGGCCTCTTTCTTAAATGATTCCCAACAGTCGTGTTGAAGGCCTGATCTCCAGTTCCCGATGCTATTGAGATGTGCTGGGAACTTCCGGGAGGAGCGTGCTCTTAAAGGGAATCTCTCTTCCTCCCTCTCTCTTTCCCTCCCTCTCTCCTTCCTCCTCCACCCCTTCCTTCCTCTCCCTCCCAGACACCATAAGCTGTGCAAACTGGCTTTGACACATACTTCATCCCTGATGCTCTGCCGCTTAACAAGCCCAAAACACGGGGCCTGAAACTTGTGAGCTGAAACCAGTAAAACCATGCCCCCCACCCCCCAAACAAACCTTTCTGGGTTTGTAAGTGGATGATTTCAGTTGTTTTCTAACAGTGAGGAAAAGATGAGGCACACAGGAGAGACAGCCTTCTGCCTCTAGGGTCTGATGGGTCAGAAGAGGGAGAGAATGAGAAGGTGGGGGAAGATGCTGAGAAGTAAAGAATGGGAGACAGGCTGGGTGTGGCAGGGGCAGGGAGGCAGGCACTGAGACTCAAAGATGGCCCCTGGTCAGCTCTCAAGTCTGCTGGCTTTCATATTGAGCTCAGGATGTACAGTGCAAGTCTCTCCCACACTTCACCATCATTATCTCGTGACTGTGAGTGGTGTTTTCCCTACAGGGCTCTTGGGTTCTGCTTCCAGAAGATGGAAAACTTATTTAAAGCTCTCCTCATCCCCAGTGGGTAGGGCTCTGAGAAGAATATTGGTATAATATGGTCATTTATCTTAAATTTTAATTAACTTTGTGTTGTGTGTATATGCATGTGTGATCTGTGTATTGTGTGTATGTGTGTATGAATGTGTAGTATGTATGTGTGTACTCTGGTGTATACATGTATAAGTATGTAGTATATGTATGAGTTAAGTGTGCATATGTGTAATGTGTGTATGTGTGAATGCATGTGTGGTACGTGTATGAGTGTATGTGGTGTGTGTATGTGTGTGAGTGGCTGTATATAGTGTGTGTGTGTGTGTATGGTGTGACTATGTAGTATGTTTGCACATATCTGCCTTTGGGACCATTTACCCACAAGGAATTCTGTTTTTATTGCAAAACCTTCGAGGCTTAACGAAAGCAGAGAAAGAGTTTAGCCTTGATGTATCCAATACTGGTCCTCCACATTTTCCCAGGATCCCCTTTTTATTTTCTAAGATAATTTAAAACCAACTGGACCACTTCTCACTGTTACTTCCTCACCAAGAGAATCTATTTTTCCACTGGATACGCTTGTGAAATTGTCACATCTAATCAAGCTAATGCGCATTGGTGAGCGCCTGACTTCCGGTTTCTACTTCCGGTTCTCTCTGCCATCCTCTTCCTGCCTGTCTGTTAGTGTCACACTCTCCCGATCCTCCTGCCTCTGCCTCCTTCAGCAAGTCCTACCGGCCTGAGCCACCAGAATTAGTAGTGCCACGCTCTCAAGGCTACATTTGGTTGCTCTATCTCCGAAACCTCTTTATTCTACAGCAGTATTCTCACCCCATTTTTTGAGAAGGGGCCTCGCTACGTAGCCCAGGCTGGCCTCAAACTCCTGATGTTCCTTTCGATGCGACCCGAGGGCGGAGGTTGCAGACTGCTCCCCCACCACTGATAGTTAGAGATTCTGGGTCTTGATCCTTGTGGTTGGAATGAGAAACGTCCCCACCAGGATCACATATCTTAACACTGGGAACCCTGTTGTAGCTGTTTGGGGGAAGTTATAGACCGCTTAGGGGGTGGAGCCTTGCTGCAGGAAGTACGTCACGGGGGCGGGGCTTTGGGGGGGGTTGTAGAGTCTGACCTCATTCACTGATCTTTCCCTCCTCTCCTTGACTTGCTGGCCAGCTTCATACCTACCCCTGCAGCCATGGCGTCCTGACATGACACCACGATGGCCTGTAGAGTTCTGGAACCAACCCTTTCTCTTTAAGTTGCCTTTTGTGGGCGTGTTCCGTCCATCACAACAAAAGGAACAATGCAGTCCAGTAGGGTCTCCCAGCCTGGATTCCGCTGGCCCTGGAGGCTTCAGTGCTTGCTTCTGTCTTGCATAGATCTTAGATCCAGAAACCTAGACTCAGTCATCCTATTGCACCGAGTTCTTTGCAGCCAGCCTGTGTGATGCGACATCCCACCCTGGGCACAAAAATGCCTGGTTTGTGTAGTTAGTGAGAGACAGGGATGTGGCGTCCGGCTCCTACATACGGGTATCATAGTGCCTCCCGGTTCGTTGTTTTAAAACTACTTGTCGAGCCGGGCGTGGTGGCGCATGCCTGTAATCCCAGCACTTGGGAGGCAGAGGCAGGCGGATTTCTGAGTTCGAGGCCAGCCTGGTCTACAGAGTGAGTTCCAGGACAGCCAAGACTACACAGAGAAACCCTGTCTCGAAAAACAAAAACAAAAAACTACTTGTCTGTTTATTTATTTACTTAGTTGTGTGTGTGTGTGTGTGTGTGTGCGCCCGTGGGGGTCTGTCCACTGTCTGTGTTCTCTCAGCTTGTTCCATCGGCATTTTGTAATATTCACCACAGGAATTGTTCACTTCCTGGGTAACATTGCCTTCTCGGTGTTTTGTCTTGCCCTTGTGAATGGAACCCTGTTCTCGACTTCTCTCTCAGTATTTTGTTGTTGGTATAGGAAGGAGCCGCAGGGCTGTGCCGACTTGCAACCTGAAATTGCCATGACTACCACATCATCATCATCATCATCATCATCACCACCTGGGATGAGGTCTCCTGGTGTGCTCTGCACAGCTTTAGGGATAGGCCTGACGGGAGTGACAAGGGTATAAAGAAACAACAGACACACAGACAGAAAAGCTGAGGTGGAGTGGGCCATGCCCTCTGATGGAGGTGAACCACCAACAGCCGCAGAAACTCGGAGGGTTTATGGAACACATGTGTATCCAGGAGGCGGGTTGACTGGAGGCAGAGGTCCTGAGTTCAATTCCCAGAAACCACATGGTAGCTCACAACTGTCTGTAATGAGTTATATGCCCTCTTCTGGCATGACGATGTACATGCAGAGAGACCACTCATATACATTAAATAAATAAATAGATAGATAAAATAAATCAGACCTTCAAAAAACGAATTTATTTTTATAACTTTTACTCACTTGTGTGCATATGCATGTGCATGCGTGCTTGTATACGTATGTGTGTGCACATGAATCTGTGTGTGTGTGTGTGTGTGTGTGTGTGTAGGTATGTGCAGATGAGTGTAGGTTCCCATGGAGACGAGAGCATTGGATGCCATGGAGCGGAAGTTACAGGCAGGTTGGAATCACCTAACATGGGTGCTGAGAACTGAGCTTGGGTCCTTCTGAAGAGTAATACATGTTCTTAACCACTGAGCCATCCCTCCCGCCTCTGATTTGCCCACTAAAGCATCCATTTCACAAGTGTTAAGTGTTCTTGTGTGCTGCCGGGAAGCCCGTCCCCTTGTAGAACTGAAACCGTATCCCTTCGATTCTTCCCCTTCTCCCCAGGCTCAGCACAGGGTTTCACTTTCTGCCTCCATGGATTTGGCTCCTGTTTCTTCCTCATATAAAAGTGTGTCTCTGTGCCCATCTTTAACACTCATTTCTTTGTGTGGGGTGTGTAGGGGAGCGTATTGTGTGCTGTGTGTGCATAAGTATGCAAGAGGCCAGATGAGGGTGTTGGGCGTCTTCCATGGCTTGCCACCATATTGCCTTGAGACAGTGTCTCTCACAGACTTGGAAATTCTGTTTTAGTTAGGGTGTCTTGCCAGTGAGCGCTGGCGATCATCTGTCCCCACTGCCCCAGTTGTATGGTTACAGGCATGCTAAGCGTCCCTGACTTTTTACATGTGTGATGAGGGCTTGAACTCAGGTCCCCACACTTGCAGATCGAGCTCGAGGTGAGCACCGGGAAGCCGGCCAGCGAGCACGCTCTTGCCTCTCTCTGGTCTGGATTGTGGGTGTGCAGTGCCATCAGTTTGAATATCTGTTCCTTGCAGATCAAGCACCACTGAGCCATCTATCTCCCAGCCCTTTTTGTCCGAGTTCACACAAAAGTCCCCAAGGTCATCCTAGAATAGAAAGTGTCAGAACTTCCCCTTGTTTTAAGGTAGGTAGCACTCCACGGTACCCTTTGCCTCACTCATTCACACACCCATTTTCTGCAATGATTCTTTGTTGAGTGTTAACTAAAGCTTTTCCTTTCTTTCTTTCTTTCTTTCTTTCTTTCTTTCTTTCTTTTCTTTCTTTTCTTTTCCTTTCTCTTCTTTTCCTTTCCTTCCTTCCTTCCTTCCTTCCTTTCTCTTTCTTTCTTTCTTTCTTTCTTTCTTTCTTTCTTCCTTTCTTTCTTCCTTCCTTTCTTTCTTTCTTTTTAGAATTATTTATTGTATGTATATGAGTACACTGAAGCTGTCTTCAGACACACCAGAAGAGGGCGTCAGATCTCATTACAGATGGTTGTGAGCCACCATGTGGTTGCTAGGATTTGAACTCAGGATCTTTGGAAGAGCAGTCAGTGCTCTTAACCGCTGAGCCAGCTCTCCAGTCCCCAACTATAGCTTTTCTTTCTTTCTTTCTTTTTTAATGTTTTATTTATTTATTTATTTTCTATATTCTTTGTTTACATTCTAAAGGCTTTCCCCTTTCTCAGTTCCCCCCTCAACATATGTCCCATAAGTCCTCTCCGCCCCTATTCCCCAATTACCCCCCCCCCCTCATTTCTCTGTTCTGGTACTCTCCTACAAAACTGGATCCAGTCTTTTCAGGGCCAGGGTCCTCTCCTTCCTTCTTCTTGGGAATCTTTTGATTTTCTAATTGTGCCTTGAGCATTCAGAGCTTCTGGGCTCATTAATATCCACTTATCAGTGATTGCATTTCATGTGTATCTTTTGTGATTGGGTTGACTCACTTAGGATGATATTTTCCAGATCCAACCATTTACCTACAAATTGCATGAATTCATTATTTTTAATTGCTGAGTAGTATTCCATTGTATAAATATACCACATTTTCTGTAACCATTCCTCCTTTGAGGGACATCTGGGCTCCTTCCAACTTCTGGCTATTATAAATAAGGCTGCTATGAATATAGTGGAGCATGTGTCTTTATTGTATGCAGGGAAATCCTCTGGGTATATGCCCAGGAGTGGTTTGACAGGGTCCTCTGGAAGTGTCATGCCCAATTTTCTGAGGAACTGCCAGACTGATTTCCAGAGTGGTTGTACCATCTTGCAATCCCACCAACAGTGTAGGAGTGATCCTCTTTCTCCACATCCTAGCCAGCACCTGTTGTCTCTTGAGTTTTTAATCTTAGCCATTCTGACTGGTGTGAGGTGGAATCTCAGGGTTGTTTTGATTTGCATTTCCCTGATGACTAATGATGTTGAACATCTCTTAAGGTGCTTCTCAGCCACCCGAATTTCTTCTGGTGAAAATTCTTTGTTTAGCTCTGTACCCCATTTTTGATAGGGTTATTTGGTTCTTTGGGGTATAACTTCTTGAGTTCTTTGTATATATTGGATATTATCCCTCTGTCGGATGTGGGGTTGATGAAGATCTTTCCCCAATTTGTTGGTTGCTGTTTTGTCCTTCTGACAGTGTCCTTTGCCTTACAGAAACTTTGTAATTTTATGAGGTCCCATTTGTCAATTCTTATAGTTGTTAGAGCATAACAACTATAGCTTTTCTTTCTTCTTTTTTTTTTTTTTAAATTTTTTTTTATTTGGTTTTTTCGAGACAGGGTTTCTCTGTATGGCCCTGGCTGTCCTGGAACTCACTCTGTAGACCAGGCTGGCCTCGAACTCAGAAATCCGCCTGCCTCTGCCTCCCAGAGTGCTGGGATTACAGGCGTGCGCCACCACCGCCCGGCTTATAGCTTTTCTATAAAGAATTTTTCTGGGTTGTTAAGATGGTTCAGTGGTTAAGAGCACTGACTGCTCTTCCACAGGTCCTGAGTTCAAATCCCAGCAAGTACATGGTATCTCACAACCATCGATAACAAGAAACAAATAAAGAACCTATGGGCTGGAGTGAGTGGGGGAAAGGGAGGTGGCAGTGCAGTGGGGGGGGAATGGGAAGAGGGGGGAGATTCGAAGAAAAAAGTTTGTTTAAAAAAAGTTTTTCTCCCACTGTTTATCACAAAATACAATTTGTAACACAACCTAGAATTACCTGGTAGGCAGTCATTGTTGTTTTTGTTGTTGAGACAGGGTTTCTCTGTATAGCCCTGCTTGTCCTGGAAATCTCTCTGTAGACCAGGCTGGCCTCGAACTCAGAAATCCTCCTGCCTCTGCCTTCCAAGAGTTGGGATTAAAGGCGTGCACCACCACTGCCTGGCAACCTGATAGCAGTCTTAATGAGAGATTGTGAATACTGTATTAGCCTGTACAAAAGCTTATGGCTGTGTCTTATTGATTCAGAAAAACCCCGCCCACTGTGGGCAGCACCATTCTCTAGGCAAAGGACCTGAGTTACATGAGAGCAAGCCATCCAGCCAGCATGCACACTAGCCTCTCTTTTGTCTTGATTGTGGGTATGACAGACTATCTGTTTTGAATATCTGTTCTTCCTTGACTTTCCCTGAAACAATAGACAGTAACTTGGAATTGTAAGATGAAATAAACCTGTTCTCCCTAAGTTTCTTTCTTTTCAACGTATTTTTATCACAGCCACAAAAATGAAACAGGAACAACTATGTAGCTATGCTTCACCCACGGAAGCCACCATGAAGTCTTCTGCTCTTAGGGTGCCCCTTGAAGGGTTCTGTGGGGACCCTGTGGGGGCATTTCCTGTGTCCTTTGCGAGGTGGAAGCCAGTGGGTATTTATCCATAACTGCTGACATTTGCATAGTGTGGTGTGCCCTGTTGGCCTAGATCTTTATCTCTGTTCTACTTTCCTGCACAAGGAAGTTGGGCAAGATGAACTCTAGAACCTTCCTACTGCAGGCCCTGCCCACAGGACTGCCTTTCCACCGGGCTCAGTCCTTTGGTTTTCTGTCTTGTGACCCAGAGTCATTTACAAAGTTGCATTGTATAAACATGGAAATTACCACTTAGTTAGAGTCATTCCCCACCCCCTAATTTTTCCATGTGGTTTTTCAATCCAGGGATATTTTTCCTCAATCCAGGTGACATTTGACAATATCTGCAAACATTCTTTGATTAGCGCATGAATTAGTCACATTCCCGCTGCTGTGATACAGTGTCTGAGGCAATCAACTTCAATGAAAAAAAAGTTTACTTAGGCTCATGCAGAAGTGTTGGCCCATGACTGTTGATCTGGTTGCTTTGGAGCCTGTGGTCATCATGTGGGATCCTGTGGTGGTGGTGGTGGTGGGGATGCTCATATCAGGTGACCAGGAAGCACACACACACACAGACACAGACACACACACACACACACACACACACACACACACACACAGAGAGAGAGAGAGAGACAGAGACAGAGACAGAGAGAGAGAGACAGAGACAGAGAGAGAGACAGAGAGAGAGACAGAAAAGAAGAGAGGAGAGGAGAGGAGAGGAGAGGGTCAGGGTCTCAATCTCTGTTGAAAGCACACCCCCTGTATTAATTGTTTTCCTTGGTGTGGCAAAAATACCTGATAGAGATCACTTAAGGAAGGAAGGACGGACGGACGGATGGACCGACAGAAGGGTTTATTCTGGCTCATATTTTGAGGGTGCAGTCAGACCATCGCCTTTGAGACAGCATGGCAGCCGGAATGTGAGCTGGCTGGTCACATGGCATCTGTGACCTGGCATCCCAGCCGAGGGGATGGTGCCCCCCACGCTCAGGGTGGATCTTCCCACCCTGATTAGCTTACTCTGCTGTGCTTACAGACACGCCCCTAGATGGTTTTAGATTCTGTCTAGTTGGCAATCTATTAACCATCATGATAGATATAACTTCAAAAGGCCTACCGCTAGTGACCCAGTAGTGACCCAGTAGTGACCTACTAGTGACCTAGTTCTATTGCCAGTGACCCACTTCTACCAGCCAGGTCCCTCTTTCAAAGGCTCCACAGCCTTCAGATGGTGACATAGCCAAGGACCCAGTATTTAAAATGGAAACCTATGGGAGATGTTTTAGAGTCAAACCATGACCCTAAGTCCTTCGGTTAGGCCCTAACTTTTTAAAGGATTCACCATCTTCTGGTGGGACCAGGGGCTGGTGAACAAGCCTTTTCATAAGCCTTTGGGGACAACACCAAATACCAGCAATCCACTTGGGAGGTGCTCTTGTTATCTCATGAGTAGTGTCAAGGTTGCTGCTGGCAGTCCTTTCGTCAGCTTTGTCCAACCCTGACTGTGACAAGGTCGACATTAGATAAAATTGTATTGGTCCAGGTCAATGAGTACTTAATGAAAGGATGTGTGGAAAACGGCCTCAGGCTGGAGAGGTGGCTCAGAGGTTAAGAGCACCGACTGCTCTTCCACAGGTCCTGAGTTCAACTCCCAGCAACCACATGTCTATAATGGGATCCGATGGATGCCCTCTTCAGGTGTTCTCTGAAGAGAGCAATGGTGTATTCATATAGATAAAATAAATAAATACATCTTTTTTTTTAAAGGCTCACCTGAGGCTGGGCTTGGGGTGACTCAGTGGGAAGATTGTTCACCCAGCACACACCAAACCATAGATTAGATCCCCTGCATAGCATTGCCTGGGTAAGGTAGCAGCATACTTAGGTCTGTACCCTCAACAGTCATGAGGTAGAAGCAGGTAGATCAGAAGTTCAAGGTCACCCTAAGGTACTTAGCAAGTTCAAGGCCAGCCTGGGATATATGAGACCCTATCTCATCAAGGCCAGCCTGGGATATATGAGACCCTATCTCAGACGGAAAAAATGTGCGTATCTAAGTATTCGAGTCTCCAGAAAATAGACCCGTGGGACGCCTTCCTTCAGCATATTTATGGAAACACAGCTATTGACATTTCTCTACAGCCTCTGGTCTTATTTCTGGCCCCGACTTAGCCTCTTGAGACCTTTCTATTATTGGCTTAAGGAAAAGATTAATGGACAATTTTTATTGCTTTCAGCAAATGGAAACATTTTAAGTTTTTTTTTTTTTTTTTTTTTTTTTTTTTTAACTTGGAAAAGAAACATAAAAACCGAGTCTTAAAATTTGTGGTTCCAGTTGTGGCTGGCCTTGTGGCATTTTGTCTGGTGAAATGAATGTTTTTTAATTGACCTAGAATTATCTTTAAAAAGATCTGTTATTGTGCGTGTGCGTGTGCGTGTGCGTGTGCGTGTGCGTGTGTGTGTGTGTGTGTGTGTGTGTGTGAGATGGGCATGGGTGAGGGAACATGCCACAGCTTGCATAGAGAGGTCAGAGGTCAGAGGACAACCTCTGTGGATGCTGGGTGCGCTGTCAGCTTGACATATGCTACATTCATCTAATAGGAAGAAACTCCAAATTGAGAAAAATGCCTCCATAAGATCAGGTAGTAGGCAAGCCTGTAGGACATCTTCTTAATTAGTGATCAATCATTATGCGCAGGGCCATCCCTAGGCTGGTGGTCCTGGGTTCTTTAAGAAAGCAGGTTGAGCAAGCCATGGGGAGCAAGCCAGTAAGCAGCACCCCTCCATGGCCTCTGCACCAGTTGGCCCTGTTTGAGTTTCTGTCCTGACTTCCTTCAGTTATGGACCATGCTATGGAAGGGTAAGCCAAATCAACCCTTTTCTCCCCAACTTGGCTCTTGGTCACCGAGTTTCATCACAGCAATAGCAACCCTAACTAAGACACTAGGTCACCTGTACAATCTGAGCCATCTCCCCAGCACTGTATTACTGTTAAACCACTTTTTTTTAGTACATTTATTTAGTTATCTAATGTACAGTCACATGTGTGTGATGCTTGCTACGGCCCATGTGTAGAGGTCAGAGGACAATGTGTAGAGTCAGTGACAGAACTCAGGTGACCAGGCTTGTGCTGTAATTACTTTTACCTGCTGGGCCATCTTGTCTACCTCAGTATTACCTTTAAAGTCACTAAAGCGGCTGTCTTCCTCCCACAGCATCTGCCTTTCTGTAACCCTTTCTTTGCTGCCTTTGTGCAGACTGTGACACGAAACTGAATTTACTCTCCACAAAGGCTCACACGGCATGCTTGTGCAAAAATAACCAAACCAAACCAAACCAAAAAAAAAAAAAAAACCAACAACAACAACAACAAAATAACTTGTGGACTGGTCCCTGGGATCTGTTTTTTAACACAAACAAGACATTTATCAGAAATAAGACATTTCAGCTCGAGATCTCTATCATTAATTTTGAAAGAAGCAGAAAATTCAATGTTGTGGGTCCATTTATGCACTGGCTTATAGCAAATCCTCCCTCATTCCCATGCAAACAACTCTCCACACGGCTTATTGGATTTTACTCAAGAAGTAAGTCCTCAGTCTCTGCAATGTAATTTTTTCCCTCACAGATGCTAGTGACTTTTTCTAGCTGGCACTGTTGTCGAGGGTACCTCAGATATGACAGCGCAAGGACAGGGACTGAGAACAGCTGCTTGCTTTTGAAGCTCCACACAGTTTCTGAATTCTCCACAGAGCCGAGGCTTATCTCCGGGCACCACACTGTCTTATCTGAAGTTTTCTTCCTTTCTTCTTCCTGAGAAGATTTATAACCCAGCAAAACCACGCCATGATTTCTGCTTCCAAAATTGAATTCTGGTCGTTTTATGTTGCTCCATGCCCTCTGTTGGCTTCGAGTATGCAGTTAAAGAAGCCACACGGTCCCAGAGTGTCTTTGACTTCGTAGGCACCGTTGACCGTTATCTTTGCTGTATCTTTAATAGAATGTTAATACAAAAAGGGAAATGAAATGCAAATATAGAATATATGTTTAAAAAAAAAAAGGAAAAGAAAAGAATGTTAATACATTCCAGGTTATTACAACTTTGTAAAGTCCTCTTAAAGGTAAGCTAGGGACGGATGCAGAGAGGAGAAAGGGACCAGAGGTGTAGTCCTATAATGTCACAGAGAATTACACTCTAAGTCTAGAATGGGGGAGGAATAGAAAAATCAGCTTTGTAAAAGTTACCTTTTTTTTTTTTAAGACACACATTTTTAAGACTTAAGTGACACACTCAGGCTGATCTTTAAGGATGAGTTTATTTCCTTTTAAAATAATTCTTCTCTTTGTTTATTATTTTGTGTTGTGGGTAGGCACACACAGGCCATGGTGTGTATGTGGAGCACCGGAAGACAACCTTTACGAGTGAACCTCCCTCATTCCAATATGAGGCAGACAAAATGGGGAGTGAATGGGGGGGCTGATGGGACCTCGGGGAGTAGGGTCTCCAGGGGACCACCATGAGGGCCACGGTGAGGGAGGGAAGCAGGGGGGAGGACGCTCTGGAGAGAAAACGAAGCTGACTTAAGAAGGAAGCTGCCGCTGGTGAGCTGAGGGTCCCGGGGAGGGGGGAGGGGACAGAAGTTTCATAAAGGATGCTGTGGCCTCCCACAGCGTGCCTGACAACCTTGAGTTTTGCCCAGGCCTGCGGGGGTTTCAACGGGGGGACCCTAGGAGAGAGGGGCAGAGAAATAGAGACAGGAGACACCAAGAACGAGGAGGCCAAGACCAACTTTGTTCAAGGCCTCCCAAAAGTGTATTTTCTCAGGGAACTTATACAGGCAGGGGAGGAAGTAAGGCGAGTGGGATTTCCCACGTAGCCCGGGCATTCTGCCAAGGCGAATCTCTGGCAGCTCTAAGATGTTTTCTTCTTCTGGCAGAGCGCAGTGACCATCGACCACCTGATCTCTCCAAGGTCTGTAGCTGAGAAGTCAAAACCCAAGCCTATCTTTAAAATGAACTCTAAACATAAAGTAAGGTCAGCTTGGCTCCTGGCAGAGTTTATTCCCTGTGACACAGCACGGGAGGGAGAGAACTGACTTTTATAAATTATCCTTTCACTGCCACAGGTTCGCCGTGGCACGCATGCGCGCACACACGCATGACGCATGCGCCGACTCTGCTTCTACAGGTTATAGTTTTTGAGATGGGGGTGGGGTGGGGGGCGTCTCACATAGCTCAGGCTATGCCTGAACTCATAGATGATGAGATGACCATAAATTCCTGATCCTTCTGCCTCCAACTCCTGAGTGCTGGGATTACTACCAACCTGGTTTCTGCCCATCTTTCTTGGGGTTAAGCCTGTAATTTGTCTTCTAGCTTCCTGGAGCTTATTGTGAGACATCCAGAGCCCAGAATACTTTCTCTTTCCCAGAAACCAAGGCCGGAGCAGGACTCTCCGCGGGCTGCTTCCTACAGAAATGAACTCAGGTCTCTGTCCCAGGCTTTCTTCCAAGACCAAGACCTGGGCGCAGAGGTCTCTGTTCCCTTCCTTAAAAATCTGTGGTCATTGGGGTCATTCATGGTGGCATGTACTTCACAGTAGACACTGTTCCCTTCCAGAGGGGACATATCTACCTCCAGTCAGGTCTGGGGGTAGGTGACAGGCTGAGAGCCCTTTCTTGGGCTGCCTGGGGCTGGGAGGTGGGGCACCGCTCTAAGTTTCCAATGCCTTCTATGTGGCCTATGGGTTGATGAGGGCAGCCTCACGTCCCCTTCCAAGTGGTCAGTGTCCTTTTACCGAGTTTCTTGGCAGAGAGAGAAAGTAAGAACTCAGAGTCTGGAACCAGATGGTCTGAGCTCAGAGCTGCTTGTCAGAGGTGCAATATGGAGTGCTTCAGCCCAGCCCAAATCTGTGCGCTAACCCACGGAGTAACAAGGGAAGCCGGGCTTGGGTACAGGGTACAGGCGACGTGGGGTAGGTAGCACAGCTGGTGCTTAGGACACAGCTCTGTGTGAATTCGGTGTCCCTGTTGACCAGCTGTGATTATTGAAATCCCTGCTAAAACGACTCAACGGTCAGGTGTGCTACATAGAAAACACTTTATTATAAAATGCCCGCCCAGCTGCGAGGCGTTTGAGAAGGCATGGGGCGGCGACTTCCTCTCTTGCCTTTCATTACCCACAGGAGACCAGTGTACCGAATCAGACCGTCATCTTCTGCGTCCCATGCTGAAGGTCATCAGGCCTTAGACCTTCAAAGAACCGGCAGCACCAGGAGCCCCTAGGGACCGCCCCCACAGCTCACCCTCACACGGCCATCATTTCATTCACAAGACAGTCCCAGGTCCTCTTGGCCAAGGCTTCACTGGTTCAAGGCTCCAGTGAAGAAAGCCAACACAAAACTCGGTTTCCTTTTGAAACGTGGCAACTGTGGTCGAAGCGAAAGGAGACGACCTCAGTCTAGAGTCACTAGGGGTCCTGTCCCAGCTCAGGAGAGGAGTGTGTGGGCAACGATTCCGAGTGGGAGAGGAAGATGCCGGGATGCCAAGGCCACACCCCTTTGCCAAGGCCACACCCCTTTGCCAAGGCCACACCCCTTGCTATGGTTCAGAGCATCACAAACTCCCAGCATCCTTCCGATGCCCCTACTCTGCCGGGCTCCGTGAACCGTGAACCGTTCTATGTAACTCCCTCTACCCAGAATCCCCAATCACAGTGGCTAAGTGTGCCTTGGCCCCTCGACTGGGGCTGAAGTGGCTTTGGCGAAGTCTGTTGGTGTGGAGGGTGAGACAGAAGGGCGTGGGAGTCAGGGAGGTCTTTCAATCGGGTGGCCGGGCATCGGGGGCCTTTGCCTGGACCTCATCATACTGCGGGGGCGGAGTCAAAGGCTCGATAGAGGGAGGAGGGACGTTCTTGTCCGGGAGGGTGATCCTGAAGTCTTTGAGGTGAAGCTTTTCGGATTTAATCCTCCGAACTTTGAGTGGCTTCAGGCGTTTGGCCAGCTTGGAGTTTTGCCTGTCGGGAGCATGCCCTGGGCTGGTCTCTGTCTCGACCCTGGTGCTGGTCGGGGTTGCCTCGTCCAGCCCGGTTAGCGACTCGTAGGAGGGGAGAGAGATGCTCAGCCTTGGGTTCTGCTCCTGTCCCGTGGTTTCCGGGTAGCCCGTGTTCATCACTTCCTCGTAGCTCGGCACGTAGTACCGCGAGGAGACCTCCTCCTCCTCCTCCTCCTGGCTGCGGGATGATAATAAACACAAGAGCCGTCAGCACACACTCAAGTCACTGAAAGGCCACAAAAGGTGGACCGGGGATCGCCTTTGAATACTAGGGTCACACATTCCAACTCTGCAAACTACATGCAGGCACTAGAACCAATCAGCAAGTGCTTTGGCATAGAGGAACCAATAGAATAGAGAAGAACCAATTTTCCATTGCTAACTGCACTCTAAGTAAGGGCTTTCATTATGCCCGTTTTATAGACGGAGAAACAAATACATCAAGGTCGGGATGCTTAATGCGACTGCCAACTTAACAGGATCTAGAAGCATCTAAGAAGTCCATGAGGGGTTTCTAGATTGGGTTAATTGAGGTGGAAAGGCCCGTTCTAAATGTGGGCGGTACCATCACATGGCCCCTCCCCTTTCCTCCCCTCCCCTCCCCTTCCCATCCCATCCCATGAATAAAAAGGGGAAACTGAGCTGAGTGCCAGGGTCCCCTCTGCAGGACCCCAGGCAGGACAGTCTGTACCATCAACTCTGAGCCCAAACCAACCCTTCCTTCCTTCCTTCCTTAAGTGGCCTTTGTCAAGCCACTCTGGTGACAGATGTAGGGGATGGAAGGGCGGAAGGGGAAGGTCTCACTGAACTGTGACTACACACAGCTGCTGGGTGTGAACTTGGCTGCATTCCTTTCACACTCGATAACATACTGGGCGGAATATTTATCTCAACACCGAGCCGGGTCCTCTGGCCAAAGGTGCGGTACTTGAAACAGCTGTGGATGTTAAGCGAGATGGGTGTCCCCAGGTAGAGAAGGGGACATCCAAGCGATAATGTTAACGTCTCCCCCCCCCCTTGGCCTTTACTTCCTTTTTTTTTTTTTGTTTTTTTTTTTTTGTTTTTTCGAGACAGGGTTTCTCTGTGTAGTCCTGGCTGTCCTGGAACTCACTCTGTAGACCAGGCTGGCCTCGAACTCAGAAATCCGCCTGCCTCTGCCTCCCAAGTGCTGGGATTACAGTCGTGTGCCACCACGCCCGGCTCTGTCTTTACTTCTTAACAGCCCCATTTTCAAGGAACTCACCTGTTCGCGTGGGAGCAGGGGTAGGAATTATGGGTAACTGAGTCTCCTCTTTCCCATTATTTCCTATGTTTTCTAGACTGTGTGTGTGTGTGTGTGTGTGTGTGCTAGTTAATTCTGCGTGGTGACCGTGGAAGGGCAGAAGACCTTCCCAGACAAGGCCCTTAGCTAAATCCCAAAAGATGCTCTCTCCCCCAGGTCTCAGGGAACAAAGGTGTCTGGGAGGAGATCTGCCCTTGTTCTGACTCACTGTGGGATGGGGGCAGCTCAGTCTCCTTATGCCTTGGACCAGGTGTGGTCCCCAAGGGTTCCCTGCATCTCAGGTTCTTGAGCTAAGGCTAAACGGCACCCGTCGAAAGCCCCCCCTGGCTTCCAGCTTGCAGACAAGGGATGAGAGGACTCCCTGACATCCAAAAACCCGTGGTCTAGTTCCTCATACTAGGTCACCCTCACTCTCTCTTGGAGACAAGGTTTCAAGTGGGCTAGCTTAGCTTTGAACCCCCTATGTAGTAAAGGATAACCTTGAACTTTGAGCCTCTTGCCTCGGAGTCCAGAGTCCTGGCATTACAGGTGCGCACCACCAGTGTACGTGGTGCTGGGGTTGAACCCGGGACCTATGGCTTGTTAGATAAGCACTTTCCCCACTAAGCCACATCCCCTGGAGTCTCTTCTTCTTAATCACAGATA
Source organism: Apodemus agrarius (assembly GCA_964023405.1). Classification (NCBI taxonomy): domain Eukaryota; kingdom Metazoa; phylum Chordata; class Mammalia; order Rodentia; family Muridae; genus Apodemus; species Apodemus agrarius. The sequence goes on along the minus strand of OZ030009.1, from coordinate 14,133,926 downwards.
CAGTCATGTGCCCCTTTATGCTATCACGTTTGGGGGACATCACATGGGGTGCTGGCACAGGGGCTATGTGACTTGGAGACACTGTAGATGTCTCGGTTCACACAAGGTCACTGACCCCACATGTCTCAGAATGTGCCCCTGTTACTCAGCAGCAGGCAGCTGTCTCCGTTTCTCTGGACAAACAGTAATATGGCAAATATTGTTTTTTTCTCTCTCATTTCTGTGGTGGGGATGTGACCCAGGGCCTCACCCAAGGAAGACAAATGTTCGACCAGTGTGGTACATCCCTAGTCTGCATGTGTATTTTCGTGGTCAGAAAATGAGACCAGGGTATGCTTTAATCCTAGTATTAGGGAGGAAGAGGCAGGTGAATCTCTGTGAGTTTGAGGCCATCCAGGTCTGCAGAGAAAGTTCTAGGCTAGTTGTGGCTACATTGTATCTGAGAGAGAGAGAGAGAGAAAAGAAGAGAGAAGAGAGAGGAGAGAGGAGAGACAGAGGCAAGAGAGACAGAGAGAGGAAGAAGATAAAGAACTGAAGAAAGAAAGAAAATAAAGAAGATGAAAGAAAAAAGAAGAAAGAAAATGAGACCAATATCTCTGATATAAAGCACCCTCCCTCCTTGCTCCATCATCTAAAGGAAGAAAATACAAACTTTGCAAAATCCTCCACCTGCATTCCCTAAAATCCAAACCCCTAATCTTTTCCCGTGACCCCTGACTGCCTGCTACTGTCCCTCTCCTGCCCACCCATGGTGTCTCACGGGCTGGGTCCTTCCTAAAGGCTATACCACTGTAATGTCTCAGTGTCAGTGTTGCTCCTCATTAAAGGGCACCGCCAGCCATGGCTGGGGAAATCGTCTTTCTATCTCCCTGTCATATATCTGTGCATGCCCACCCAGGTGCTTGTGTCCTGGTACACATATGGAGGTGAGAGGCAACCTTCATGTGGGTTCCCGAGATCAAACTTCGCTGGTCAGACTCGGTAGCAGGCTCTTTTACCTACTGAAGCATTGTGCTGGCCCCATGGTGTCCACGGCACACTGTCCTTGTGATTCTCTGGTGCTAGAGCCTGCCTGTCTTGGCTAAAATAGGTGAGAGAGGGGGGTTGGAGGACAAAGTGTCCTTTCGGTTGTCTCCCAGGATTAATGAGGTGGAACAGCTATGAAATCATTGCTTCTAACCTCTGTCTGTTTCCTGACCGGTATGTTCATCTTTTGTGTTGATTCACACATGGGGTTCTCTTATAATGGGGGGGGGGGGACAGGAAGGGGTTTGTCCTCATTGTCATCTTGAGATTAGGCATCCCCTAGGAGACACATCTCTGGGATGTGTCCGTGAGGGTCCCTGGGAGTAGGTGAAGCCCTGAGTTGAAGTGCATTGTTTACATGAACGGGGCCATGTCAAGAATGCCAGGGTCCCAGGCTCAGGGGTGGCAAGGCCTTCTTCCTGGTCTAGGGTCGACCAGTAGGAGCAGAAAGTACTGGCTGCACTTTCCTCCCCATGACTGCAGCCTAAGGCTACCTCTCCCAACAGAGACGCCCTAACCTGGTGAATTTCCTGGCTGTTGCTGGTGCCTTAGAGTGTGCATGACCCACTCAGTCCCAGTGTTACTTACGGTTGTCTTGAGTTCATGTCCTATGGCCCCATCAACTCCAAAGTCGTGCACGTGAAGGCCAGGGGTGTTTCTAGAAAGGTTTAACTGAGTAGGGTAGGTGCACCCTGACTTAAATGTGGGCTCTGGCCGGGCAGTGGTGGCGCACGCCTGTAATCCCAGCACTTGGGAGGCAGAGGGAGGCGGATTTCTGAGTTCAAGGCCAACCTGGTCTACAGAGTGAGTTTCAGGACAGCCAGGGCAACACAGAGAAAGTTCTAGGCTAGTTGTGGCTACATTGTATCTGAGAGAGAGAGAGAGAGAGAGAGAGAGAGAGAGAGAGAGAGAAGAGAGAAGAGAGAAGAGAGAGAGAAGAGACAGAGACAAGAGAGACGGAGAGAGGAAGAAGATAAGAAAAAAATGTGGGCTCTGTCTGGATGAAGCGGGGAAAGAAGACAGGGACCTGACCACCAGCATTCATCTCTCTCTGCTTCCTGAGGTCCCGCATGATGTAACCAGTGAGCCCAGACTCCTGCGGCCACACCTTCCCGTCCATAATGACTCTAGCCTCAAACAGAGAGACAGAAGAAACCCTTCCACCCTTGACTCCGTGTATTTGGTCAGAACAGTGAGAAGTGCATCTAGGAAGCACAGGGGTATCTGTAAAAATGATAGGAGGCGCCTTCCTGGAGGAGAGTGGAAATAGAGACTCGTGGAGTGCAGGACTCCCTCGGAGACCCCGTGTGCAAGTGCGTCCCTCCCCTAAGCTGGAGGGAGCGGTCACGTGGGTCTCACCTGTCTTCCTCTTGGGAGGGCGGCACGGTCCCTGCCTGCTGCTGAATTCGGGCCAGCTCCTCGCTCTGCCGCAGCTTCCTCTTGTCCCGGATGCTCAGGCAGATGGACAGCAGCAGCAGCATCACGCCAGCCCCGACCAGCACGTAGGCCACTGAAAACGTCTTGCTCTTGAGGATGCCGCCACCTCCCTCCGTCTTGTTGCCCTGAGCCGTCGCCGTCGGCTTATCCGCGGGGCTGAAACCAGGAACCAGGTTCCACATGGCCATGATGACCCCGAGGACCAGCATCCCCAGGCCGATGGCCGTCAGTGCGTAGTGCGAGCCGTTGGCCTTGGACTGGGCCATCATGGCAGCGGAACCGGGCCAAGACCCGGCTCAAAGAGAGAAAATAAATTAAAAGGCAGGAGCGCCCACGGACACTACGTCCACGCAGCGAAGAAACTCTCCCGTGTCACGGCCAAAGATCGTCCGTAGACGCTCAAGCGGTGATGGCTCTCTTCAAAGGCCAGGCATTTGGGGTGGATGGAGCAGACCTGAAGAGGAGAGGGAGTGAGAGAGGATCAGCTCTGTCCTGGCGAGGTTCTCTGTGAAGGAGGGACCAGGCAGGGCTGAGCCACCAGCCTCCACCCTGACCTCACCTCTAATGCGATCCAGATGTTCCAGCCACCACCCCTGGGCTGGAAGGGAAAACCAGATCTGTCCCTGCAGGAGGCCAGGGAGGTCAGTGCTCAGAGCGGCTGCACCGTGCGGCGAGGTTTAATGAAGTGTGGTCAGCCCTCGGCCATCATGGGAGAGATGCAGGGGAGGGAGAAGATGGCATTGCCGGGTCAGGGTCAGTCATATCCCAGTCCCCTGGGGCATGGGGGCGGGGATTCGGGAGTTAATGATGAGTCCTATCCAGTTAGCTTGCTGGCCAACCCTCACTGGCTCCCTATTTATTCTCTCGGAGGGGGAAAAATCCCTTTTCTTAGAACGATGGGCATGCCCCCTCCTTGGCCATGTGGCCTAACCACCTCGGTCTGCACACCCCCTCCAAGTAGCCCTGCAGTTACCAGGTCACCCCCTTTCTGGGCAATCGAGTATGCTCCACTAGCTACTGGGGTGAGCCTGTCTTCCAGTGGGTCCCTCGCCTGTCTCTCTGCCCTCCACACAGCCAGTGTCTCAATTGAGTGTGTGTGTGTGTGTGTGTGTGTGTGTGTGCTCACGTCCAGTGAAACGGACTGAGACCATAAGTAAGGCGGCTCAGAAAGAAAAGCATTGTCCCAGCCCCATCTCCCCCACTTCCTAAAGGAGGCAGAAGTCTTCACAATCCTCGTCCTCTGTGTTCAGAACCCCCACACCAACCCCAACAACCAAACAACCAAATCCCCCTTTCAGCCAAGCCACTCAAAGACCAGTGGGATTCCAGAACCCTCAGTGACCAAGAGAGCCTAGAGGCAAGGCATCCAGGCTGCAGTTTAGGGTGTATTTGGAGATCATGGAGGAGGTGCGGGCACGGCCCCAGTCTGCCCAGCTTTCATGGGGTGGGCAGGAAACGTTCTCCAGCAGGATCGCCCAATCGACACTTAGATGGACGGGCCTTGTTTTCAACCCTGCATTCTTTCCGACCTTCCTGAGAGCCCAGCCGATCGGGGCGCTTGAAACGTGATGCCGCAGAGATGTTTTCTTGTTAAACTTTCACCTTCATCGGAAACTCTCCGCTTTGTTAAAAGTTACTCTAAAAATATCTGGGACAACATCCTCTCTCAGCTTGAAGTCCCCGCCCCGCCCCTTTCTTCCACCCAGCAAACGTTTCTGGTGCATCTGGCTACCTGCAAGTTGCATAGGAGACTCTAAGGATGCCCGGGTGAGGGAAGGAAGGGAACATTCGGGAAGCACTGGGTAGCATGTGTGTGCACACAGGCTTGTGTGTGAATGCATGATCAGGGGTGTGTATGAACACACATGCCAGGTTTACATGTGCAGAGGGCATGTGAGCACATGCTGTGTGCTGTATGAGCGCAGGCATGTAGAAGCTATGTGTTCATGGTATACAGAGCACAGACAGCTCCAGTAGGCCTGGGGCACCGCCCTGTCATACACACAGACTGCTTGTTTTGTTTTGTTTTGTTTTGTTTTGAGACAAGGTCTCGTGTAGCCCACACTGGCTTTGTACCTATTATATAGCCCAGGATGACCTTGAACTTGGGATCTTCCTGTCTCTACCTCCCAAGCACTGGGATCACAGGCATGTAGCACCACCTCTGGTTTATGGGGTGCTGGATTGGAACTCAGGGCCTTAGGCATGCTGGGTAAGCACCGAGCCATCTGAGGACACTCTAGGAGGGCTGTGGCTCCAGGGGCAGCATTCTTCTGAGCCCCTGGGTCTCCACCCCATGAGCCCTCCGGTCTGGGAAAATCAGGTTCGCGCTGGCCTGCTGTCTGTCTTCTCTCTGGCTTGCTGACCACTCCGTGGACCTGTGGTATATTTAGCCCCGTTTGCTTTCCCTTACCCAATATACACAGAAGCTAATTTTATGCTTAGGCGATCTGGGCCACACAGCCTTCAGCATGTCCTTAACGAGTAGCAACCTGGGGCGAGGGCAGATACGGGCTATCTGGCTCTGACAGGCGGCTCCCTGGAGCCCAGAGCTAGACCTGCCCATCACCGCTCTTGTTTGAGACAGCCAGGTGGCCCAGGAATGATGCCGTATCTTGGGTTTTAAAATGCCCCGTTAGCCCAGGGAAGAGGGGTCAGGGGTCACCACCCCGGGGCTACTGGGGAGGCTCTGGGCAGACTCCTGCACAGCTATCATGCTAAAACCATCAGTTCCGGATCCACCTGTGAAAGCAAGAGGCAAGGTTCTAAGGCAGCCGTGGCCATTTTGATCCCGTGAGGTACTCACAGCGAGACACCTCTTGGGAGGCTGGGAGAGCTCGAAGGAGGCCTCTATAAAAAGGGGTGGCGCGAAAAGCCAAGGGGAGCTGTGGAGATGGTTCGTTTGATAAAGCGCTTGCTGTACATGCCTGAGGGCCTGAGTTCAAATCCCCAGGACTCTGGTAGAACGTCAGGCACAGCCGAGTGCGCCTGTGAGTCTAGGGCTGCAGAAGGTGGAGACGGCAGGATGCTGGGCTTCGTTGACCGCAAGCCCAGCTCCAGGCTCAGCAGAAGAGACCCTGCCTCAAGGGCATACGGTAGAGAGTGAAAGATCATGACATATGACATCCTCCTTTTCTGTCATACTGTATACATAGGAATACCCAATGGCACACATGTGCACATACCACATAGACACACACAGACAGACAGACAGACAGACAGACAGATAGATAGACAGACACACACACACACACACACACACACACACACACACACACACAAAACTACCCTGGGCTGACAGTCCGCAGGTGATGCTGGTCCCCAGCCCTTCCATGGCCTTCTCCATGGTAACCACACCTCCAAAGAAGAAAATGGAAACCCATCCGGGTCACTGTTTGATGAATGGAAGAGCACCCCAGCAGAACCATGAGGCGCAAAGGTCACGCCCAAGAGGAACAAGACAGGCCACTCTGATGGGACAGCCTTAATGGCAACCTCTACTCGGTTTCCAGGTGACATTCCTCCCCACGGACGGATGCCACCGTCTGTCTGTGACAATCTCATTTTGGCTCTCTTTGGCCCCCAGACCTGAGTCTCAACTTCCAGATAGGCGGCTTTTGTCTGCCTGATTCCCCGCACACTGGGGCAGGAACGCAACAGGCCCCTAATGTCTGCAGACTGGGTAAATGGATACCAAGCAGGTTAAAATGCTGAGCTCATATCTCCACCAAGGAGGGAAACTCCAGGCCCAGGTGGACACTGACAGGACAGGATTCCTAAGGTCTAACTCAGGCGTCACGGGGTCCCTGCATCTTGTTCCCGGATGCCAATGAGAATGAATGTGATTGTGTTCCTATCACACTCCCTGGAAGGTCTGATGTTGCAGTAGCCCCGCTCTCTGGTCCTCCCCAGGAGAGATCAGCTTCCCCCAGCTGGGGAGGGGAGGACGTCTCTGCTCCAATATCAGAGTGCTCCCTCTGCCTGGCTGAGGCCAGAGTGAGTCACGGCTGCTCTTTCTCAGCCAGACCCAGTTTCCACAGACTGCAACTTCAAGACCAACAGTGAAATGAAACCAGACAGTAAGGGCTGGGGACCGGCTCAGTTACGGTAGGGCCTGTGCCTCCCTGTGTGCCAGCTGGTCTCGACCTCCCTGACGCTGCAACCCTTTAACAGTTCCTCCTGTTGTGGTGATTCCCTCCAACCATAAGATTAATTCATTGCTACTTCACAAATGTAACCTTGCGACTGTCGTAGCCGTAATGTAAATATCCTATATGCAGGGTATCTGATAGGCGACATCCGAGGGGGTTGTGGCACACATGGGTTGAAAGCCACTGCTATAGGCCCTGTGAATTCAAAGCAACAAACCCTGACAACAGACTTCTCGGCTGCGGCAGGGCAGGGAGCCCGAGCTGGTCTCCTGAGCCCGGCTGTGCAGCTCTGCAGTTTAGGAGCTCGGAGGTGAGCTCAAGCCTGGCACCGCCCTCAGCTTTATGGAAAAGAGGGCTCCCTGTGCCTCAGAGGTTGCTGGCCACTGCCCTGGCGTTACCCACTGCCTGTCCAGCTTTCCCAATTGTCCAGCACAATTGGGAAAGAGATTTTGTTCTGGGGACACAGGCTGTGCTGCGTTGACACCACTGAGGAGTGCCAGCGGGACCTGCCAAGTTCAGCCCATAGCTGCTTTTGTCACGAAGGCCCGGTGTCACCTGGTTGGGGGGGGGGCAGGGGGAGGGAGGGCAGGAAACCTCTGAGTTGCCACTGCTCTTGGGGTCCTGCCTGTCAGAGAATTTTGGACCACCATCATCCCTGAGGACTGAGGGCCAAAGGTATCAGGTGCCTGTTTCAACAGCCCAGGAGATCTCTGGCACCTGGAAAAACAGGGAGAGAGGGTAGGAGGGCAGCAGTGCTGGAGAGTGGCTGGGGGAACTGCGAAGCAAGGGAGGAGTCCTCTGTGAGGAAGAGACAGGCGGTCTTAGACACGCCCACAGCATTACAGGCTCTGCGGGAGTCAGACACCTACCAGCACTCAGCAGGTAATTCCGGCCACCTGGAGGTTGGGCGAGCCCAGCCACCCCAGAGTCTCTGTCCCGGGTCACACAACTAGTGAACAGTCGGGTCAAGATTCCCAAGCCAGTGGCTCTCATGAGGCTGACCCTGTGTCCCGAGCCAGTGGCTCTCATGAGGCTGAGTCCCACAGGCCACTCCCTGGGCTGGGCAGACAGGTTCTGCAGTCTGTCACGGCAAAAGCCCAGAGACCGACAGGCGCACGAATATTGTTTTTGACGTTGAAGAGCTTGCTTTAAATCAGTCCTGGGCCCATTACCGTGTGATGCGGTTTAGGAGACGGACAGGACAGGCGTGTGACATTTGTTCCCAGCCCATCTGAGAGACCAGAGAACGCCTCACAGGGGGAAAGCTCATTCTGAGTGACAGCAAGATGTTTGCCTGATCCAATTTAAAAAAAGAAAGAAAGAAAGAAAGAAAGAAAGAAAGAAGAAAGGAAGGAAGGAAGGAAGGAAGAGAAAAGAAAAGAAAGGAAAGGAAAAGAAAAAGAAAAAATCCAATAAAAAAAAAAAGAAAAAAAAAAAAGATGTTTGCCTGACATCAAGCACTTGGGAAGCTGAGTCACAAGGATCACTGTAAGTTCTAGACCAGCCTGGGCTATATATAGTGTAAAACCCTGACCTCTCCCTGTTCCTCCAACTAACTGAACTACGAGTCCTTTCCCGATGACTTGTTTACAGACCCTAGCCATCTCTAGAGACCCAGTGGCTTCAAGCTTCTAACACAAGACCCTTCAAAACACACACACACACACACACACACACACACACACACACACAAGAGGTACCCAAACCATAGCAACCATTTGATAGCTCTAGTTTGGTTTTATAAAGAAAGATGCTCAGGTTCAGAGAGGCAAAGCTACTCTTCCAAAGTCACACAGCCAGCACAGGGCTGGGGATGACGTATACTTCATTCAATAACTTGTGTATGTGTGTGTGTGTGTGTGTGTGTGTGTGTGTGTGTAGTACCTCTAGTGTCTTGAGATGTTGCAGTTCCTGTGATGGGGTCTGAGTTAGGAGATGAACAGTCCAGCGGAGAGACAACTTGTGTGATTCCACAGAACAGACACGTGGGCATTTCCCAGAATGCACCAGGCTTGCCGGGAAGAGAGGCAGCTCCTCTCCCAGGCTCCTGGCATGAGGTACCGGCAAACTTCAGAAGCCGACATCACCAGGTCCCTCACTGATTCACTTAAGTGTCTGATAAGTTAAAGACATCAAGTCTTCCCTACAGGAGGCAGGCCCCAGGAGGCAGGTCCCAGGAGGCAGGTTCAGAGACCTATGTCTCAAGCTTTCCTCTTAGCAAGTGGCTGAAGTATTGCCCTGTGGACCACACTGGCCCCAGGGACCCAGCCCATAAGTGCCAGGGGCATTCTGTGCTCCCGGGACAGCATTACATGAATGGCCTGTCTTTCTCTAGGGGGACAGAGCCCCATGGACACAGAGCAGCCGCCGGATCTCTGTGCCGTCCACTTCCATCGGCCTCTCTGAGACGGGCCACCACTGTCCTGCCGTCCTGGCAAAGGTGGGTGAACGCCACGGCCAGGCTGGCTCTGAGCTCCTGCCCTGGATGTGCCGAGCACCTCGTGCTCTGTACGGCTGAGCCTGGTACCCGATTGTGATCCTAAGGGAGGTGCCGTCCCAACGCCGCTCATTTCTAGGGGAGGGGCACACGGTGCCCAGCGGCTGAGACGCTTGTCTGGGGCCTCCCCACTGAAGAGCTGCAACCTTGTCCTCTGGCCTCCTCGCTCCTGGGGGGGGGGGCAAAAGCCCAGGCTTCCGCTCACGGGAAGAATCAGAACGCCTCTTCTTCCTCCTCCTCCTTCTTTTTGCATTCCTGTCTTTCTTATGCAGCCCAGACTGGCCTCCAACTCGCTGTGCAGCCAAGGATGACTCTGAGCTCCCGATCTTCCTCTCTCTACATACGAAGTGCTAGCGGTTCAGGCATGCAGCTCCGTGCCCAGTTTAGGGGGTGCTGGGGATCGAACCTAGAGCTTCGAGCATGCTAGGCAAGTGCCTTACCACCAGAGCCACACCCCCTGCAATCCCTGCAACCTCAGGCTGGAACCTTATGTGGCCAAAGCACTTTTCAGCTGCAATGAGCCAGGGATCTGAGCCCGGCAGATGTCTCTGGGCAGGCCCGGTGTGTCCAACCGAATTACACGTTTTTTACATGACAGGGGTGACGAGGTCAAAGGAGGAAGCGGCAGCTAAGAGAGGGTGGTGGCTCGGGAGGCAGGCACACCGAGGGGTGCGGGAAGCTTCTAGAAGCAAGAAAAACGGAAGAAACTGGTTTTATTCGGAGCCTGAGAAAAGAGGCCTCCCGGCTGGTTAACATCAGCAGATACCAGACTTGGATGTCTGAACTCTGGGCACTCTGAGAATGTGTGGCCCGCCAGCACCTTTGGGGAATTTCTTCCGGCAGCCACAGGATGTGGCTATGGGCAGTGTTCCGACACCTGTCACCACAAGGCCTTCCAGTCCCCAGCCGTCGGTGTCACCGGGCGCCACAGAATGCCTTCCTCCAGATACACACCCTTTGCGGCTGCTCCTCCTGGAGCCTGTGCATCAGGCCCAGCAAGTAGGCCTCGCTCTAGGTTTGCACTTTAACCGGGGCTCTGCCGTGACCCAGGCAAGCGTCCACTCTGACTCCCACATGGGGCAAAGGCTTGACGGAGTAAAGGCCCCTGGTGCCCCATCCGCAGCCGCTCTGGTTTCTCGGAACTGCACTTCCAGAGGCCCTGGTGCAAGCCTGGGGCCTGTGGGTCGGTTGGTACAGTGCTTACCTAGCACGCACGAGGCCCTGGGTTCAAACCCCAGGTTCGTATAAACTGGGCACAGTGATTCACGTCTCTAATTAGGTACCAGGGCGACGGAAGCAGAAAGATCGGGAATTCAAGGTCATTCCTCAACTAAGTCGTAAGTTCAAGGCTAGCCTGGGCTACCTGAGACCAAACAAGGCAAAGAGCCCAGCACAGGAGGGGGTATGACCCGCACCAAGGCCCATGGGGCAGGGCTGGCTGAGGCTCTCCATGAGAGACAGCCCTCTGTGGTTCTTGCTTATTTCTATCCACGAGGACACACCTGGGGGCATTTGTCTTTCAATAGCTTTATTTTATCTATCTATCTATCTATCTATCTATCTATCTATCTATCTATCTATTTCTATTTTAGTTCCATGGTGGAGGCAGTTTGCAAACCTTCAGAAAACACTCTTGTGCAGGGCGGAACCAGTAAGAACCTCCTGTAACTTTGTCTGCCCAGCCTCTCTCTCTCCCTGGAGCAGTGGATCGCAGCGACTTCCCCAGTGCAGGCTCTTCCTGCCCTGACGCTCACAGAGCCAGCTGGTGAGCCGGTTTCCTCTCTACCCGCTCCCCTGAGAGTCTGACCAGGCCCACTCAGCTGTCCGACAGGCTTATCAGGCACCGCGTGGGTGTTTTATAGGTGTTCTTTATTATTATTTACGACCTATTCACTATTGTTTGAATATCAGTATTTGTTTTATTTATGCCCTCTAGTATTTTTCACTCCTTATGCATGCACCTTTATCAACAACTCATTGTTTCTCTAATATCATCCAACTTTGAGTCCCGACCGCGGTTCAAATTTTCCAAACCTCCACGGAAAACTTTCAAGAATAATTTCAAAGAAAAAACGTGAAGTTCAGAGACGCTCAGACACCTGCTCGGGGCCACACAGTGAATGGCACAGAAGATTTGAAGCCGATACCCCGTCTATTGAAGGCCTCCCGACACCCCTCGCGGCTCCTTCCCAGAAGCCCTTGCCAGGTCAGGAGGTAAAATTCCTTTCTCCTTGAATTGTGTCCGGGTGTGAGTCACTGTGGCCCCCCACAGCTCTGGTCCCTTCTGGCTGTGGTTTAAGTAACTGATGTCGGCTTGTTTAATTATAAACCTGATAGCAGACTGAGGCCCAGACTAGTTTGTTTGGTCACTGTGGCCAGGTACACACACAGGGACTTCCCCAAAGCCAGGGTGCTGACTGGGTTGGTTTCTCTCAGGCCACTTTTCTTGGTCACCCCTCTATTGTGTCTGGGTCCTCTGCTCCTGCTTTGTTGTGCTTGTGACAGGGTCACCAGGAGCCCAGGCTAGCCACACACTCGCCTTTGGCCGAAGATGACTTTGAATTCCTGATCCTCCTGCCTCCTCCTCCTGGGTACTGGGAGGAAGGACATGTGCCATCACGTCTGGCTTGGCCTCTCCTCTTTGTCTAAGGACACCAGTTGCGTTGAAGGGAGAGGGGATAGCCATATGATTCTGTGTCACCTCAGTCACCATTTTAAAGGTCCTGTCCCCAAACACAGTTCTATTCTGAGGTCCCGGAGGACTATAACACAGACACATCTAGTCAGCTAGAACCCAACCCCACAGGGGTCTGCTACCCTTGACTCCTAAGCCCTCTCTCCCATCGGCTGACAACTCCCAAGGTTAAAGCCTTTCCCACCTCACCTCCTGTCCCTTCCGGCAGCCCCAGCAGGAACCTTCCACACCCGCTGGCCACTTTTACAGACCATGAGATCCCAGCTCTGTCTCCAAACGAGCAACCTTAAATACCAAGACGCAGACCTGCAGGGGACACAGTACCGGTAGCCTCTCCTAACCTGTGGAAGGAAGACCCGTGCTCCAGGGGCTGCCTTATCTCCTCAGGTGCCCAGTAGAACTCCTGAGCTGGAAACCAATGTGAGAGGCGTGCAGAGGCGTTGCTGGCTGGCTGTCCCTCCTCAGCCAGAAGGACCCCGCAGGACCTGTGAGCCCTGTGCAGCCCAGCCCACTTGGAAGCAGGGGAGCTGGCTAGTTTGATTCCCTCTCCTACCCGAGTTGGAGGAGGCTGGAGAAGAGATGGTGGCCTTGCTCGCCGGCTGGGATTCTCCCGTGCGGAGTGAGTGAGGCCATTCCTGAAGTCCACTCTGTCCTTCTTCCACGGTAAGGAGACTGACCCTCGGCTCTCCGGGGCTTCCCAGAACCCAGACAGCATTACTCAGCCTCCCAGGCAAGCTGCTCCGTATGACTGAGCTCTGGCCAATGAGGTCCGAGCCGCAGAGGGCTGGGGGCGCCTGCCCGCTCGCTCGCTCAGGAAGCGTTCTTCATGAAAAGTATAGCTTTCCTCCTTCCTCCTGGCTGTCCTATGGGTGTAATGGCCGGGGCTCGGGCATGGCAGAGGTAACGGATGACGGAGCAAAAAGATAAGAAAAGCCAGGTTTCCTGATGTCCGCAGAACTGCCATTTCAACCCCAGACGCCTGACCTGTGTGTGGCCTCTATTTACGTGGAAAAGAAAGCATTTTTTTTTTTTTAAATCTTGTTGAACCCTTTTTTCCCCCTTAGGAGTTGCTCAATTTACCTCCACCTGGTAGATATGATATATAAAAATATTTACCTTTATATATCATATATATGATAATATAGTACTGTTATCATTTATGGGGATTTTTCTACGTCAAAGACATTAAGAGATTTACCCACTTGAGTTTAGTTGATCATCATAAGAGCCACGTGGAATCATCCCCTTTTGTAGCGTCTTTCCTCCACACAAACTCTAAAGGCGGCCCGATATCCCTGCCACCTGGTGTTCATGTTGGGTTTTCGCTTCTGATTTTATGTTCCCACTTCACGTTGTATGGGGTGTTTTGCTTGCGGACATGTCTGGGCGCCACCTGTGCCCCTGGCTCCTTAGGAGGCCAGAGGAGGGCGTTGGATATTTCAAAAAAAATGGAGTTACAGGCGTCTGTAGCCCACGATGTGGTGTTCAGAATGAAATCCGGGGAAGAGTAGCCAAGGCTCCTAACCGCTGAGCCATCTCTCCAGCCCTTGGCGTTCTTGTTCGTGCTCTTGAGTGTGGGCAGGTCACACAGCTTAGTTCTGGTCAGTTAAGACGTGGCCGAGGGGATCAGATAGAGGAGGTGGTGTGGGCGGGGTATGACAAAAGGGACGGTCTGTTGCTCAATGCCTCTTCTTCGATGAAGCAGGTGGACCATTGGGGGAAGAAATTCACTTAGCGACGGATCAGAGGAAGCAAGGCCCGAAGGCCACAGCCTTCATCCCACACCCATGTCTGAGGGCAGGGGTGGGGTCAGTTCCAACGCCCCGGTGAGCCCGAAAGGGGGATCTCTGGCTGATGAGCAGACGGCCTTGGTCCCCAGGACTGTAGTTACAAATGGCAGAGGATGGGCGGGGCCGCGCATGCCTGGACTGAAGCCCATCAGACTAAGATAAAATATTAAACCTTAGCTAACCAGCCTGAGACATGTGCTCGCCTGCGGAGTGCCGAGGGACCCCGTGGACCGGGCAATGACGGTCCGTGGGCCATGTGAGGGTGGGGCAGGCCAGCAAACTGGAGTGAGGTGGGCCAAAGGGACTGATCCTGTGGGAACCGAGGCTGGAGGTGGCTGGGGACAGAAGCCAGAGGAGAAGGCATGTGGTTTTATAGCCCCACAGGTGGTGGCCTCAGGGACGCGAACACCCGGTAGAGAGGACCAAGTTCCTGCCACCAACGCGGGGCGACACTTGGGTTTTAGCTTAGCACCAAGTGTTCTCTGTGCCCCCAGAAGCTTTGGCTTCGTCATCTTTAAACTGATGATAGCAATGCTTTCCAGGGCTCAACAGTTAAGACACGTCATGTGGCACTCTGCCAGAAGACCTTGGTTGGGTCTCCAGCACCCACAGTAAGAAGCTCATGAACACCTGTATAGCCCCACCTCCAGGAGATGATGCCCCCTGCTGGCCACTGAGAGTACTGCACACACATGCAGACTCAGACATACAGACAGACACAGACGTACAGACACGCACACGTACATGTGCACACACAGAGACAGACAGATACACGCACAAGCGCGCGCGCGCGCGCGCGCGCGCACACACACACACACACACACACACACACACACACACACACACACGCAAATAAAATAAAACCTTCCAGGAGCAAGGAGGCAGGCAGACTTCTAGAATCCCCCCCCCCACTCCAAATCTGGGGATGGAATCAACCATAAATGAAGAGCGTTGTAGGGGCTGGAGAGAGGAGTGTCTGAGCAGGGCCTGGTGGCGCAGGCCTCTAATCAGAGGTACTGGGCGAGGCTGAGGCAGGCAAGCTCAAAGACAGCCCTTGTCTACAGAGTGAGTTCAAAGCCAGCCTGGGCAACTTAGCGAGTCCTGTCTCAAAATAAAAAAGTAAAAAGAAGTCTGGGGATGCAGCTCAGGGGTAGAGCGCTGGCCTGGGATGCACAAGGCTGCAAGTTCAATCCCCAGGGCTGCACGGAGGTGGGGGTAGGGTGGTACTGCTCCTGGGCAGTGCGCTTTTCCTTCTTCTCGTTCCCTGAACAAGGCTCAGCCACTGTTTAGTCTTTCCAGTGGGTCAGTCATCACAAGTCATCCCTAGAGGATATAACTTACACGGGAGGATGTTTCAGGCTTAGTGCAAACAAGACGGGGTGGGGGATGGGGGGGGAAGGAGAGCATCCTTGGTTTTGGATCTGGTACCAGTCCCCTGGGCACACTGCGGATGGTGGTATACAGAAAGTGTGTCCTCTGACCTCCCTTCTGAATCTCACCATGACTACCACAGTGGCCTCTGCCAACGACTATGGTGTAAACCTTCCGGGTGGGCGTAGCCAGCTCGAGTCAGCACAAGGTCCCTGTGCTCAGGGTAGGCAGGAGCAGGCACGGCTGTCAGAGAACTGTATCCCTGCTATTCAATCCCCGCTGAACTCAAGTGAGCAGAGTTCTCTTCTCTTGACTTGGCTACAATGTTTCAAGGCTCCGAGATTCTTTCCAGAATTAACAGGCAGCTTCTCTTAGAAGCGTATTAGGATTGTCAGGGGGTCTCTCCTGCAAGCCACACCTCCTAGAAGGCCTTAGGAACAGAGAGGCTCAACACAGGAGTAGCCCCCAGTTGGGGGCCAGGAGAGAGAGGACACTGTGGTGACACCCAGCAGGGTCTCCAGGGGCCAGGTGGGATGTTCTGCACCAGGGACAGTCTTGGCTGTCCTCACAGTGAAAATAAGACAATCGTGGAATTCTCCCAACTCTCTGCCACTGAGAAGGTCTGATGTGTCCTGTGGCTGCCAGGATAGACATCCAGTAACGCAGCGGCTTAAAGCAAAGCTAATGTATTCTCCAGAAGTCCCAGAATCCTATGCGTGAATCAGGGCTCCCATTCCATGGAAACCCACTGTCTAGCCTTTCATGGCTTTGGCTCTTCCAGACACCCTTCTAGCCCGCTGGTCCTCCCTGCTTTGCCTACCTCTTGCCGAAGCCAACTAGATGAGCCATGGGTACCTTTCCTCTTCAAGATCTATGATGCAGTCACACGTGTGAGGCCCCCGTCACCATGCAGGTATGTCAAGCCATGGCCTGAAAGCTTGACTCTCCCCTGGGAGAGCTATGAATTTGGTCCAACCCAGCATTGTAAACTCACTTTAAATATAACGTGATGATGCTTTTAAGACTTTTTTTTTTCTTTTGAAAAACTCAACTGCACAGGTCTCAAGAGTAAACATTTGGAGATGAATCACCCTGTCACCAACCTGGAGGTTAACAGAGATGTGGTTCTGGGAAAATTGTATAACCAACCGGGAAGAGGTACCGGTGTTACTCAGCCAGACCAAATGGCCATAGGTCCTCCATAACTGGCTGTCTTCCAGCTGAGTATCATGAGACTAATCGCTACAGTTCCCGGGGCTCCTGGTGTGTCGCAGGTAGTGAGCTCCGGGTTACAAATAAAGGGATCATATCCTTTACGGGGGAGGGGGCTTTTATTTCTTCAGGGAACAAAGTCTTCAGAATAGCTAGCACCCCCTGATGCTGTCGCTAGCCCCACATGATCACCTTCATCCTCGGGATTAAACTAAGACACCATTACCCCCACCATCACCACAGGGTTAGGGTGGGGTGGGGGGACGGCAGGTGGACTCTGAGGCCCCAAGAGCTATCTCACTCTGCCCAAAGAAACTTTGTTAATAAGTAACAGAGCTTGGCTGCAAACCAGAGAGTCAGAGTCCAGAATCCGCTCTCCTCCCGCTGCCCCGCCCCTCACGTGACCCACCATCTGTGCCCTGCAGGCTTGTCTCCCCCCCCCCCCCCCCCCCGGCCCCAAGCATTCAATCCACAGCTCCCGGGAAAACGAACTGCACTGGCCAATGTCAGAAGCAGCTGTTTGCCGGTGACAGAGGCGGAGAGGGATAAAGACTGGATACGAAACAAGCGATAGTGAGATTGAATGCCAGGGCCTTAGATCAGCTACCCTGGGCCAAGGGTCCAAACTGAAGGCTGACTGGGGCCTCTTCACCGCCAGGCTTATGATCCCTCCACTTGAGGCTCATGCCCACTCACGAGGCTGCCCGAGGCCTGTCCCGTGTCCCAGGACTCTGCCCTCGCTGAGCTACCGCAGCACGGGACCAGGGGTTGAGATTAACCCCAGGCTCAGGGCTCTTGCCTGCTCTGGCCATCTGTGTAGCCCTTGGTCCTCTGTCCCATCTCTTTGGGTTAAGGAACACCAAGATGGCCTCTCCTTCAAGGTATTTAGATCCTCAACCTAATCTAAGGAAACACAAGCCCCAAACGTTCTGACATAAAATGGAAATCCTGGAAGGTGGGGTGTGGGAGTCGGCAAGGAACAAGAACTGCTCCCAGAATTCAGAGGGGGAAGGGAACCCTTCCAGGCTGAATGCCCATAGCCACAGTGATAAAAACCCCAGCCGTGATTCCCTGAGTGACCCTATACATTGGGCCGGGGTGGTGCTGCCTGGTGAGGTGGATCCTGGGGTTGGGGTGGGGGGTTGTGAAGCAAAGAAGGTGCCATCTGCCTGCTGCCTCTGCCACAGGCACCAACCGAGTTCCCACACTCAGGGATGGAGGTGCTGGGGAGTCAGCCATGAGCATCTGAGTGAGTCAAGAGCCCAGCAGCGCATAGGTAAGGGCGGTGTTGGAAACTTCAGAGGGGAAGATGGCAGACAGGAAAACAGAGATGCTAACTAACAACTGTGAGTTAAAAAATAGGCCACTGTGGGGACACTTCAAATATGTCCCTTTTCTCTACAGAGTGTGGAACTGTCCAAGCTTGTCACATGAATGATACCCACGGCAGTAGAGGCAGCAGTGGCGGCGGGGATGGGGGATGGGGAGTGGGGATGGGGGGGTCCCTGAAGTCTGGCGTACCTCACAGCAGACTGGGGGCGCAGGCTGACCAGGGCTATCTCCCGAGTACTCAGATGATCCTGTGAGCGGCTAGTATCCCTGTCTACTTCCGGTTCTAAGATTGGGCGTGGCCAGCCTGGCCAATCAGTTCCTCTGGTCCCCCACTCCCGAGGGTGTGGTCTCTGCCCTGTCAGAACCCAAAAGAGCCACCCGATTCTCCCTTCTGGAAGTTCGCTGGGTTCACAGGAAGACAGAACGGTGTCTGGAGCTGCTGGGGACCAGCATGTTACCCCGAGAGACTGCCACCGTTTTAGGGATGTCCTGTGGACACAATGCCAGCTGAAGCAGGGTAGGGGTGAGCCAGAGAGGACCTGGACCCAGGAATCCCCCGAGACCTGCGGCTGTTTTTCCACTAGGTGACCCAAATAAGGACAAGAGAGTAAAGCCAAACCAACCCGGGCCAGCTGCTCGGAGCTGGCCTCTCTGGCAGCTGAAACCATTGTCCCCAAGATGTCCTTTCTGCTTGCACAAGTGACTGTTAATTAAGGTCACTGCGGTGGCGACTAAAGAAGGCCACCACTCAGGACTGGAAGCAGGCATACACTCTGGTCCCTGTCCTATCACACAGTCACCCCGAGGCGCGCTCTGTAGATCACCAGATGTGAGGCCTGGAGGTCGTCAGGGGGAGACAGAGGAAGTAAGCCTGTCCATCAAACAGCGTTGCCAAGGCAACCAACACAGCCAGTGGCTGAGCCACACTCAGGAGAAAGCAAAGGGGAGGAGCTCGGGCTGCAGACACAGCTTGGTTGGCTGCGCATTTCCCTAGCCTGTGAAGCCCTGAGTTCAATTCCTGGGACGACAAGAACGCAGCATGACTGTGCCCGCCTGTGATCTAAGCCAGAAGTGGAGGTAGAAAGATCAGGAGTTCAAGGTCAGCCTCCACTACACAGCCAGTTTGGGGCCAGCCTAAGCGACACGAGACTCTAAAAATGAATGAATGGGCACATGCATAAGTAAATAAGGTAATTTGATGGGAGCTGGATGGCTCGGTGGTTAGGAGCACTGACTGCTCTTCCAGAGGTCCTGAGTTCAATTCCCAGCAACCACATGGTGGCTGACAACCATCTGTAATGATGCTCTCTTCTGGAGTATCTGAAGGCAGCATGCTCATTTACATAAAATAAAAATGATCAGGTACTTTGAATAGGACGAGGGAGCGTGGTATGGAGGAGAGCTGGTGGGTGGGAAACGTAGGGCAGCCCGCGCCTACGGGAAGCAGCCCGCCCTTCCAGAAGCGTGCACCTTGGGAGCGGGAGGAACTACTCCACCCTGGCAGCACACCGTGCTGGCTCCCAGTGACCTGTCACTCACAGGTCACTCCTGGGTCTGGAGACATGGCTCAGCAGTTAAGCGTGCTCACTGGACAGAGAGGTCCCAGGTTCATCTCCCAGCGCCCACACAGGGCAGCTCGCAACCAGGGTGACTCCAGCCCCAGGGGATCCAGCGCCCCCTGTAGCCTCTCAGGCACCTGATCTTAGGCGAGTGTGCTCACACGTATACACGAACACACACACACAGATGAGAGGGACAGAAACGTGTCACACCTTTACACTGGGGTTTGCAAGCCAAACATCTGCAGCAGCTGTTGTTGTTGTTGTTACACAATTCTTCAATGCTGGAGATGAACTCAGGGCCCTGTGTGTCCCTGACGGGCTCGCCCACGGAGCCTCGCCCCCAGCTCTCACGCTGTGTCAGTCTTTAAGATTTTCTAATTGACTGGCACTTATTTGTGAGTAAGTGACATGTGTGCGTGCACAGAGTATATTGTGTGTGTGTTCCATATGTATATGTACGTATATGTATGTGTGCTATGTGTATGTATATGTGTGAGCTGTGTGTGTGCACGTGTGTGCATATGTGTGCCATGTGTATGTGTGTGTGTGTGCTGTGTGCATGTGTGTGCCATGTGTGTATGTATGTGTGTGCCATGTGGTGTATGTGTGTGCCGTGTGTGTAAGTGTATATGTGTGTATGTATATATGTGTGTGTTCTGTGTGTGTGCCGTGTGTGTGTGTGTGTGTGTGTGTGTGTGTGTGTGTGTAGGCCCGAGGACAACCTGCAGGAGTCAGTTTTCTCCTTCCACCACGTAGGTTTGAACTCGGGATGTCAGGCTTGGCAGGACCTTCATCCCCTGAGTCCTTGTCACTTTAGCCCTTACTGTCCCCCTTCCCCCCAACCCCGGGTCAGCTCTAGGGAAGTGGAGATGAGTGGGGACTGCAGCACACACTCGGAAAGCACTAGCACTTATCACCGTGAAGGCCAGGCGCGCCCGTTGCTACTGTGCTGGGTGGTGGCCAGCGCTCTCCGCAGAGGCGCGCTCATTGTCTTCGCGGCTCTGAGCTCAGACAGGAGCTGAGTTTAAGGATCTCTATTTTTCAAGATGATGTAATGGAGCAGTGGTCAGGGCTCAGAGCCTGTGAGAAGCAGAGGAGGGGTAGGCAGGGCATGCTGTTGCTGTGACCTGCCAGGCACTGCATTGTCCGGCGGATTCACACAGCGCACAACACGGTCGAGGGGCCCTCAGCAAAAGGAGTTCGTGCAAGAGCTTCTACAAATAGAGACTTACTTTGATTTTTAGTGTGTGTGGGTGCACGGCCACTCATGGGTGTACATGGGGTGGGGATCAGAGGACTGCTTTAAGGGGTTGGGTCTTTCCTTTCCTTAGGTGGACACTGGGGATTGAACTCATGACCCCAGGCTTGGCTGCAAGCCTCCTTACCCACTGAACCATCTCTCTGACCACACACACACACACACACACACACACACATACACACACACAGACAAAAGAATTTTTCTGAAAGATCAACTAGCTTTTCACGTGTGTGCTGATAGTCACAGACACTGGGTAGCCCTGTGCCCCTTGGGGGATCCATCACACGGTCGCTCTCCAACCACATGGCTGGTCAGCAAGAC
>OZ030009.1:13938271-14110771 GCA_964023405.1 Apodemus agrarius | reverse complement strand
TGGGGCCGAAAGCCGTCGAGATGATGGAGACGGGAACGTTCCAGATGCCAGGGCTCCCCAGGGTGTAGGCCTCTCTCCCTGACAGTCTAGACGTCAAATGCGCTGTGAAAATGGCTAGCTTTCGGTGGGTGCTCCTCTGTACCCAGGAGTGTCCTCCAGGGGACCAAGGCTAGCAGTAGAGACGTTAGAGCTCAGAAGCGGTGTTGACAGGTATCTGGGGTGTGTTCCCTGGCTGCTCTCCATTGTCAGCCCGAAGTCCGGGTTCGGAGTCACCTGGGAGACACACCTTTGTGAGGGAAGACCCACCCTGAACACTGGCAGCATCTTCCCCCCCCCCCCGGGACTAAATAAAAGAATGAAAGCGAGCTGAGCTCCACCATTTACCTCTTTCTGCCTCCTGACTGCAGATGCCACCTGGAAACAACAATCGACTGTGTCCCCTCCGACCGTGAGCCAGAACAAACCTCCCTTCCTTAAGTGGCTCCTGTCAATTATTTTGTCACAGCAATGTGAGAGGCAACACACTGCATCGCCTCGCCGTCCCTCAGTTTGCTTGTCCATAAAATGGGTCCATCACCGATGCTAGCTCATACCGCTGCGGTGGACAGGATGGGTACAGGCTTTAGCAGCTAGAGCAGCAGATACCGCTGCGGTGGACAGGATGGGTACAGGCTTTAGCAGCTAGAGCAGCAGATGGGGGTGAGGGAGCAGTAATTCGAGCCTCTTGTATCATCTGAGGATGTCTTTATGAGAGGCAGGGAAATTGGGCTGCACGCCAGCCTCCTGATGCTCACCCAGCCTCGGAACACGGCCCCCACCAATGTGGGTTCACGAAGAAGACTCGCAAGTTGGCTGAGCGTGGACTGCAGGCACAGATGGTGCAGGAGGGAGCAGAAGGAAGTTAGGATCAAGCCAGAGAAACCCAGGGTCAAATAAAAGGGACCGGCGTATTTTTGCTCTTGCCTTTTGTCTCTGCTCTGCGATGCCCTTTCCTACAGCTGCCTTTCCATCAGGACTTCAGCGGGGCCACGGGGGTCTCAGGCCACAGGACATCGCAGGGTCTGATGGTTACCGCAGCTGAGTCCCAGCATCCTTTGCGAGGGAGGTGTTCCAGGCCAGGCAAAGAGCTCAGCTTCTGCACATGAAAGGAGACCCTGGGAGCAGCGCTCTCACTTCTCTTTGATCTCCACCTCTTTCCAGCATCTTCTCCCTCGTCTCAGCTTTCACCCACCTCCCCTAAACAGCTCCGAGCGGCCTGCGTCTGCAGGGCTTCACCACCGCACGCACGAGGGCTCCAGCCAAGAGCCAGGCCGGCTCAGCTCGGAGACCAGAGGTCTGTATTTATTACTCCTCCAGCTGCTGGCCTGAATACTTCGCAAAAGCATCTTAAGGAGCGAAACGGTTTATTCCACGGCGGAGTTCAAGAGTCTATGGTGATGGGGAAGGAATGACAGAAAGCACGTGACGCAGCGGGTCACGTGGCACCCGCGGTCAGGAAGCGGAGAGGGATGAATGCTGGTCCCCGACTCGCTCTCTCCTTTTGAGTCAGCCCAGGGAGTGGACTCACATTTGGGGGGGGGTTTCTTCCAATCCCAATTAACCCAGTCTAGAACATTCCTCCGACATCTCCTAGTGATTCTACATCCTGACCGACGCACCATATTGACCGTCATAAGGGTTCCGATGGAAATAGACGGTACCCACAGCGACGCCATGACTACCAAGTAGGGAGACAGCAGACACAGGCTCTGCAGGGAAGGTGCCCGGAGACGTCCAGGTGTCATCTTACAGGCGACGGTTGAGCAACAGCAGCATTCCATTTAGACGTGAGATGACTTCTCTGCCTCCTCCCCTCTGGCCCAAGGTCACCTTCACAAACAGGTCACCAGCCACTAGGCTGTTCACTGTTCAGGGGCTACATTTTTTTATTATTATTTTTAATGTTTAAATTGTGAGTATTTAGTGTGTGCGCGCTCACCAAGCCCTGCATGCGGAGGTCAGAGGGCAGGAGTGGATTCTCCCCTCCAGTGCGCGGCTCCTGGAGGGGTTCCGTCAGGTCACCAGACCGAGGCAAGAGCCTTAACCCACTAAAAGTGATCTTGTTTCATCAACCACTGGTCATGCCAGCAAAGACACGCATCCTGAAAAACCTGCTTCACCCGAGTTCCCAACAGTTGCAGCCACTGGCGGGCAGAGATAGTAAATGTCCCTGCACTTAACTTGGGAGCCCAGATCGTGTGCGCATGAGCTGCTGGCCTGCTCTTGACCCCTGAGCCATGCGGCTTTGCACACAGTCCCTCCTCAGAGCTTCGGGGCGTGGTGGAACCCGGGGTGGAGCTAAACACCCCAACCACCCTGGCCATAGTGGCTGTGGTACCTACCGGGACGGAATGGGGGCCGCCATCTTTGGAGTTTGTGTTGTTAAAACTGATGCCAGATGTGTTTGACACATGCCATTATTTCGGAGGTGGAGACAGGGGGATCAGAAGTTCAAGGGCAGCTTTGACTACTATTTAATTTGAAGACAAACCAGGCTACATGAGACACTCACAGACACACACACACACACTCTCTCTCTCTCTCTCTCTCTCTCTCTCACACACACACACACACACACACACAACCACCACCATTACCACCACCACCCACAACAACAACCACCTCAAAAAGTGGAAAGCCAGCACACCAGAGTTTGCTCCACACAACCATTTATTTCAGGATGAGACAAAATGATTTTGTCCCATAAAGGATAGAGTATGGAGGCTCAGTTGTCCCTAGGTCTTGGGTGTCCCAGGGACTCTGGACTCCCTTGTGTCCCTGCCCAAGGTTGAACAGGGGATACTGAAGATGAAGGCGGGGCTGAGTGGAATGGTCAGGATGCTGGTTCCTTCCACCTGAGCCCCCCTGGGTTCCGGATGCAAAAGCTGGGACCCAAGGGATCATGTGTCTCAACAAAGCAAAAACATGAGACTCAAGGCTGAGGCTACCGTGATGGGAGGGGCTGTGGGGGTCAATATTTTCATCTGAGTGCGAACAAGGCCTGGCCAAGTGGGACCAGCAAGGACTCCTCCACTCAAGGTCATGTCCAGTTACGGTGTGAAGCCCAGGCAAATACAGTACCAGCTCTGGTGTGCCTTAGGGTACCCCTTGCTGGGTGTAACCAACCAACCAATCAACCAACCTACCAACCAACTAACCAAACAACCAACCTACCAACCAACCAACCAACCAACTAACCAACCAACCAACCAACCAACTAACCAACAAACCAACCAACCTACCTACCAACTAACCAACCAACCAACCAACCTACCAACCTACCAACCAACCAACCAACCTACCAACCTACCAACCAGCCAACCAACCATCCTACCAACCAACCAACCAACCAACCTACCAACCAACCTACCAACCTACCAACCAGCCAACCAACCATCCTACCAACCAACCAACCAACCAACCAACCAACCAACCAACCAACCTACCAACCTACCAACCAACCAACCAACCAACCAACCAACCTACCAACCTACCAACTAGCCATCCTACCAATCTACCAACCAACCAACCTACCAACCTACCAACCAACCAACCATCCTACCAACCAACCAACCAACCAACCAACCAACCAACCAAACTACCAACCAACCAAACTACCTACCAACCTACCAACCTACCAACCAACCAACCAACCAACCAACCAACCAACCAACCAATCAACCTACCTACCAACCAACCAACCTACCAACCAACCAACCAACCTACCTACCAACCTACCAACCAACCATCCTACCAACCTACCAACCAACCAACTAACCAACCAACAAACCAACCAATCAACCTACCAACCAACAAACCAACCAACCAACCAAACAAACAAACAACTGATCAAACAACCAAGGAAAACAACTCCTTTCCCACCCCCGAGCCAAACGTTTACCAGAAGCACAGATGAGAGCTAAAGTCACTCCATCCCTATCCCCATGAGGTACAGTTCAGGCCTCCGCCCTCCTGTGAAGCAATCACCTTTGGCAAGCAATGCTTCCCATGTGTGTGTGAGACAAAAGCTAGTGACCCTCCATGTGCCTCCCACCTACTCTTCCTCTCTCCTCCAGACCCTCCCCCTGTAGGGCCAGACGCAGCATGGTCTGGTGACCTGCACTTGTATGCTGAGTGACTCTGGGCACCCTCTCGCCAACTTGTTCCTCCCTCAATACATATACACACACCCTCGCCTCAGACCGGCCGCCCAGGACAGCACACTCCAAGCTTTTTATTTGGCCTGGGAGGTGTTGCGTGTTTATCTTCTGTACTGTGGAATAGCTACACATGGGAACACAGTGAAGTTAAAGGCAAACATGACTTGTCCTACCTGCCCCCGCGCCTGGGGTGAGTCACAGCTCTGTCCGAGGAAGGGGTCTAGCCTCCACTTTGCCACAGTCACTGCCACTCCTTATTGCCACACGTCTAGCCTGACTTCTTCATCTTCCTGGCAGGGTTTTTTCTGGACGTGTGAACTCATCACCCCTGTATCATTCCTGCCTTTTGCAAGCTCCACTGTCTGTCTTCCAAACTCACTGCTTCTCCACAAAGTTCATCTTTCCTGGGGCCCTCTTTGCCCCGACTGGGTCCTGACATCATCATAGCCAGACTGACCCAGCCTTTGTCAGCTACCAAGGCTGTTCATGCCCACCCTCCAGCCCGAGCCATCGGCACACCAGAGAGGCTTCTCACTTTGGGAGAGTCTGGACCACGCGTCTCATCTCGGCCCTACGTCACCGGCCCTCGGATGCTCATTTTGTACAGAGCACTGGAGCTGGCCCAGTGGGCAGGCATGAGCTACATCCCAGGAAAATCAGTCTGGGCCTGGGGCACAGCCAAGGTGCCGGACAGCCCCACCTATACACATGGCCTTCCCCCCTCCCCCTGCTAGCCACGAGGGCCTCCTAGCCTCCTTCTCTCCCTCTCCTGAGGCCTCAGGTCAGTAAGGCAGCTAATCGTGAGAGGAGCACCTAGCAGAGGCAACAGAGAGCTTATTTCAGAAGACAGGAAGCAAAGCCAGGAGGAAGAGGAGGAGGAGGGGGAGGAAGCTGAAGCCCAGTATCCCCTCCAAGGCCATGTCGCCAATGGCGTAACTTCCTCCCACAAGACCCTGGCCTCTTGAAGGTCCCACCACCTCCCAACCATTGCTGTAGGCCAGCGGGAGAGCCTTCAATACAAGGACCTTGAAGATCTCTCTCTCTCTCTCTGTGTGCGTGTGCGTGTGTGCGTGTGTGCGTGTGTGCGTGTGTGCGTGTGTGTGTGTGTGTGTATGTGTGTGCGTGTGCGTGCGCGTGCGCGTGCGTGTGCGCGTGCGTGTGCGTGTGCGTGTGCGTGTGCGTGTGTGTGTGTGTGTGTGTGTGTGCCTCCCCAGCACCGGGACTGCAAGCTTAAGCCACCCTATCTGGCCTTTACACTTGTGCTGGGGACCCCTCTCAGGTCGTCATGGTTGCTGGCTTGCCCTGCACCCACTGAGCCATCCTCCCAGCCTCCTCCTCCTCCATCACTGACCACTGGGCTCCCCTTCCCTTGCCCGCCTCCACGCTGCTGAACTGCGGCCTTTCTCCTCATAGCTGCCATGTGCATCTTGGAATCGACTTCCTTAGTCGCCAATGCAAAGCAGACTCTCTCCGTATGCCCTCAGCTGGCCCTGGGGCACACACAGCTTTGATCCGATGCGGGAACTAGTCTGAGGAAACCGTCAACTCCTTTGGCCAACACAGACGCACCAATGTCGAAGAACATCAGACAGCAGGTGCGAAACAGCCAGAAGCTGCCAGCACAGGGCCAGATCCTCGGCAAGGTGGGACACACCCGCCATCCCAGTGCTGGGGAGGTGGAGGCAGGAGGAGCAAGAGTTCAAGGTCATTCTTGGCTACAGAGTGAGTTCAGGGCCAGCCTGGGCTACCTCATTCAAACCAACAAACCAATAACACAAACCCACTATGAGTGAAAACAGGTTTCAAATATAGTGGGGCTAAGTGTCGGGTCTGGACAGAAAATTTATTATTATTTTTTTTTTTACGACAGAGTTTGTGGTGAGGTTTGTCTAAAGAAGAAACAAGCAAATGAGGAAACAAGCAAACGATATTTATATGAAACAAGGCCTGGAATGTGAACTGGCAGGCGGGAAAGGCAAGTCTGGCTTTTATGATGTAAACACGGGGTCAAGGCCAAGTCTGGCTCCCAGGAGGATGGCAAAGACATCAGCCCTGGACACTCATAAGTCCAGGTGTCCCCTGTTGACTGCACACAGTATTCCGCACACCAGAAGTGTAGCGAGTGGCAGCCCTCAGCTGGCGCTGGTTCCGGGAGGAAGGCCAGCTCCGCATCGGTTTTCCAGATGAGGAAAAGCATCCCGATCAGAAAGCGTGAGTCAGGATCTCAAGACCGCAAAACCAGCAAGTATCAAAATCGGAACCGTAGCTCATATCCTCTTGGCTCCACAGTCCTCTGCTTTCCACCGGATGAGAACCCTCAAGCTCGGGGTGGGTGGGGCAGGGTGTAGCTCAGATGGCGGAGGCTTGTCTAGTGTGCCGGAAGTCCCGCCTGCAATTCCCAGCACTGTGTAAGCCTAGTACAGAGGTGAATGCCTGCAGTTCCAGCACTCAGAAGTAGCACTCTCAGCTACTACATAAAGGGTTCGGGGCCAGTCAGGCTATAGACCTTGTCAGAAAACAGGGGAGCGGGAAGGGATGGAGGGGGCTGGGGTGGGGCATTAAGTTTAAAGTGGGTAGAGTTAGCTAGAGATTGACAGTTCTGACGCCTTGGCTACCCTGCTGATATCTGACTGCAAAGACTGGGCCAAACTTATTTCTACAAAGTTCCTTAAAGAATGCCAGTCCAGCCAATGACCTTGGCAGAAAGTTAGAGGGATGGATCACATCTGGACCAGACAGCCAGTCCTGCTGTGAGAGCCGGGACCCATGGCAGAGCCCTCCAAACTGTCCTTGGGCTCAGGTAAGGTGGTTTATAGGCTGGAGAATCTCCAGCCCCCAGGATTCCCTTCTCATCTGGTTCTTGTTGAGGATTGGCTAGAGAGGGACCGTGTGGCCACACGGGAAGGTGACTGTGGAGCTTTCAAGCTCTCCAGGGTGTCCGAGCCTGGTTGTGGACAGATAGGCCATAGGTTCCGGCAGCCCCAAGTCAGTGGGACTGGGTACATGCAGGGGGACAATGGCTGGCCCAGGATGCTCTGCTGGACTCCCTGAATTACACGTCTACAGATAGATGCCCTGGCGTCTCCAGTGTGAGACGCCGCCCTCAGCAGCCCCGTCTTCCGCCTCCCACACATTTGAATACGGCCTTGCTTCCATCCCTGGTCCCAGTATAGCTGAACGACCCCAGTGACCTCATCTTCCTGTCTGACCTTTCCATCTGAGGCTGTGTTGGCCTTGGGGAAGGGCCCCTCGGGAATGGAGCACACCTTGAAATCTAAGAGACACCGTGTGAGTGTCGTGTCGTAAAAGCCAGCCCATGCCGATGCTGATATGAGGCTTAACGGATGCTGATATGAGGCTTAACGGAAGAGCCATGTTTGTGATGCAAATGAGCTAAAATAAATACTCAGACCAGTGAGATGGTTCATTCCGAGGCCCAGGACTCGTTTGTTTGTCTGGGAAGAGAGCTGACTCCTGCAAATCGGCCTCTAAACTCCATTTGAGCAACACACACACACACACACACACACACACACACACACACAGATAAATAAATAAATAAATAAATTTTAAAAAAGAAGCTGCCTGAACCAGGTCATATGGGTCGATGAACTGGGTCGATGGTTTCCAGCAGCCCCCCCCCCCCAGCACTCATGGGGTGGGGTACTTTGAATACTTGCTTAAGAGAGTTGGGGTTTCATTTGTCAGTGGACGAGAGAGCAAGGGTGGAAATGGGGTCTCACACTGGCTAGGCAAGCGCTCTGCCCTGTAATGTAGATTTGGCCTCTTCACCTTTTGGATTTTGTTTGTTTGAGACAGAATCTCATTCTGTAGCCCTGGCTGCATTAGAATTGCCTATGTAGACCAGGCTGGCCTCAAACGAGCAGAGGCCTTGGGAATGCTGGGGTTGACGGTGGGTGCCACCATACCTGCCTCCCTCTCCCTTTCCCTTTGAATGGGTTCCCACTCAGCTGCTCGGGCCACCCCTTGGACTTGCGATGCTCCGCCCCTTGCACTTGCCAAGCCTCCTGCGCAGCGATGATCACAGGCCTTTGCTGCCCTGCCCAGCCAGCACTGGAAATGGGTTCACCGAACGGGGTGGGGTGAGGAAAAGACTTCGGGATGACAAAGAGGAGGCTATACCGGCTTATGAATATACTAACTGGCTGAATCAGTTGCTTTCAAGCGATTTTTGACGTCACGTGCATTTCTGAGCTGTGGTTTGTCACCTGGGTCGGTCCTGGCTGAGCTCATCCCTACTGGAACTCTGACTCCTCAGCTCCACCCCGGGGCAGGTGGCGGTATCCTCCTCTCCGGGTAACAGATGAGGGCTCTACCCTCTCACTCCACCTCTATTTGTCACTGTGTCAGAACACCAAACTGTTTCTTTGTGCAGAAGACAGCAAGCAGATGGCCCTTGGAGGAGCCCTTGGTGACAGAGCAGAGCGGGAGCCCAGCCTCTTCGTGCCACTGTGTCCAGAGGCAGAGCAGATAGCAAACACCCCAGGGGTAGTCGGATCGCTCCCAACACGGGTCCTTCTGAGATGAAATCCCATGGGCTGCTAGATGTGGCTGGTTTGGGTTAGGAACAGGCTCATGCGAAGGGAAAGCTTTTCAAAAGCTTGTGGGGACTGGAGACGTAGCTCGGCTGGGGAGGACCCCCTGCCCGGCTTAGCTGAGGCTGAGGCCCTGAGTTCAGTCCTCAGCGCCGAGAGAACAGCACACAGCGGTACGCTCACATCCTCTCAGTACTGAGGAGGTTGGCAGAGAGGAGCAGACATTCGAGGCCATCCTCGGCTACATTGTGGATTAGAGTCTAGCCTGGTCTGTGTGAGAGTGTGTCTCTTAAAAAAAATGTAACAGTTAAAAACTCACAACTAGTACTCCGTTCATTTAATCTTTGCAAAATTCCCCTCCCCCCATCACACCCTTGGTCCAGCCTGGCCTCAAATTCTCTATCCTCCTGCCTCAGTTTCTTGAATGCTGCGATTACAGGCTTGCAGGTCACCACTGCCCAGATCTCCCAAAATCCTAAAATTATTCTCTCTTTTGAGACCCAAGGTCCCCACTATCATTAGGACAAAGGTGTGAATTTTAATGTTGCCATAATCCAAGGTAATACATATTTCTTGGTAAGAAACGTAGTACAGCTGAGAACACAGGGTATATAAACCTCACATAAGTTTATGAGCAGTTACTGTCAGAACCACGTAGTAAACAGCTTACTTCCACCCCACCCCCCAAGATGTTTCAGCGGGTACAAGAGCTGTCCTTGCCAGCCTGGCGACCTGTTCCATCCCCGGAAGAGAACCGACTCCACAAAGTTGTCCTCTGATCTCCACATTTAAACTGTGTCATTTTTTTTTTGTTTGTTTTGTTTTGTGTTTTTTAGACAGTTTCTCTGTATAGCCCTGGCTGTCCTGGAACTCACTCTGTAGACCAGGCTGGCCTCAAACTCAGAGATCCACCTGCCTCTGCCTCCCAAGTGCTGGGATTACAGGTGTGCGCCACCACCGCCCGGCCAAACTGTGTCATATTTAAAGCTATGTTATATGTAAGCCGTGTCACGTGCACGGCCCCTACAAGCTCATCACACACACACACACACACACACACACACACACACACACACACACACGGTCAATGATACAAAATTAAAAAAAATTCATTATTTATGTCATTTTTTTTTGAAATCAAAAATAGCCGGGGCAGTTTTGAAACCCGCCCTTTTATAATCGGAATCACCTTTCTGTGTCTTCCCGAGTCTCCCCCATAATGAGTGCACGATGTCCCCATGTGGGCGGACCGAAATCTGTGTCTGTCGGCCACTTAATTTTCACGAGAAAACATTTCAGTTGTGGGAGGGCAAAGTTTTGACCTTCCCGGTGGTACCTAGCGAAGCCTCCTTCCCACAGGGAGCAGCGCGGCTCCTGGGAAGAGTCAGGCACCCAGAAGCAGCTGCAACCTTGCTTGGGCTTAACCTGAGTATTCTCCCTACAAGACACACATTTCGCATAACTTCAACTTTTGCCTCGGCCACACAAATGGCTCCCGCTGGCTCGCTGTCTCGGTGGGTGGAGGCTCCCGCCTCGGAACCTGACTTCAGCTCCATCCCTGGGACCCTCATGGTGGTAAGACAGAAGCCACTCCTGCACGGTGTCCTCTGACCGCACCCACAGTCACACAAAGACGGAAGGTAGTAGTAGTAGTAATAATAATAATAATAATAATAATAATAATAAACCAAACAACCCAATTTAGCAAACAGACTGTGATCACAGAGTCTGGAAGTTGGCTGACTGAGCTGAGTCCCAGGGGTTCTTCTCTAGCTGGTGGCCTTGTTACCAAGAGAACTTGAAGACAACTTGGAGGCCGCAGGCTGGCAGGCTGCGGAGCCCTGCACTGCTCTCCGGGCCTGCTGTGCTGACACCGCCTCTCGCACGTGAGTCAGTCGTGAGGACAGCAGTGACCTAGGCTCTCCTTAGAGAAGCTTGCAAGTTGCTTCTGTTGAAACCCCTGGCCTGCACTGGTGTCCAGCGTGTGACCTTTTTATTTGGTTTGGGACCCCGGGACAAGAGACTGAGGTGCATATTTTACATATCAAAGCCGACCTGGCCTCCTCAAAGCACCGGGTCAGTCCTTAGGTGCCATACCTGCCCCAGTCCAACACTGAACTTTCCCGGGGGCTGGGCTGCCCTTCCCCTAAGAGGCTCTCCCCTGTATAATGCAGACATTTTGCTCATTCTTTCTGTGTGTGTGTGTGTGTGTGTGTGTGTGTGTGTCCCTCTCTCCCCCTCCCTCTCCTCCTCTCTTTTCTCTCTCTTCCAGCACCTTCTCTCTCTTTCTCCCCCCACCCCCACGGCGACTCCCCTGGCCTCAGTCCTCGGGGCCAGTGAACTCGCTGGAGAGCAGCTTCCCAATAACCCCCGCATTTAATATAATCTAATCTGGCTTGAATTGGCTCATTTCACCGCTGGACAAATAACCTATTAATTTTGGGGTCAGAAAGAAAAGAAAAAAAAAAAAAAAACCACACACACACACAAACGAAAACCAAAACCAAACCAAAACAAAAAACCCACACCCTTGGTTCATGCTGACCTTGCTGTGTAAACATACAAGCACTGAGGAGTCCAGAAACTTGATACTGGATGTGTAGAACATCTCCTGTGACTCTGGTCACCTCCCCCAAGCTATGAATTTACCCCAGAAGTCTCCCCAAACTCCATACTCTGGTAGATGATCTCTCTGTGTAACCCAGGATGACCATACTTAGCAAATGACCCGGCTGGGAATATTATTAATCAGTCCCTTAGAAATAAAAGTACTGAAGGTAAGGGACCAGGAGTCCCTAAGTGACCCTGTGGAGCCAAGACCCTCCCATCCCTATTTAAATTACAGCTAGTTAAGTTGTGATCTAAAAAACCAAAGCCCTGGAGATGTGGGGTTGTCGCACAGTGGGGTAGTGGCCCCCTGCCTCAGTTTCCCCACTAGTCACAAGATTGTTCCGACCATCCACAAGGATGATTGGAAGGACATTCCTCCCTCTGCTCCAGGTATCAGTCCTGTTAAGGACAGTCCCCAAACATCTTTGGCACCCTGCAGATGTGGCTCTGTACCCCCAGGGGTTTCCCTTACTTCTTCTTGTGTCGTGTTCAGCCGGCTTACAGGAAGTCTCATCAAGTTCCAGGTAACCAGCTCATCCCAGGAGAGGGAGCACGTGCGGGCGCTCTTTCTTGCCTGCCAGGGTGACTCTCCACACGGGTGAGTCAGGGCAAGAGGAGAGGATGGCTGGGGAAGTCTGAGAACTTCATCTCTAAGGCAGCAGCCGCCGTTTCTCTCACCTGACAAAGCTATTGTGTCAACGGCCTCTCTGCCCGGCAATCAGAGAAATACAAGCCACCGGTAAAAAGTCCAGAGGTCACCCCTGGCACAAAAGCCACCCGCTTCCCTGACTGTAAGCTTGCTCCTCAGACCTCCCTGCCTGATTCTGACCTTTCTTTTCCTGGGCTGCACCAGACCTCTTGGAATCTCTGAGGAAAACGACTGACTTGTCTTTCTAAAATGCAGATGTGGAGGTCTAGGCGGAGAACTCCCAGGTGGCTAATTCCAGGTTCTTACTGGCGCTCCCACCCGGATATGAGTTAGTGCACATCTGAAATGACTCAACAGTTTTGAGGTGCTCTGACAACTGCAATATCTCATTGCTCTGATTACTGAGAGCTCAGGTGTGATCAGGTAAATGCAGCATTTAAGAGTATGGCTAAGTGGAGAGGTGATTTCAGGAGCTGTGTGTGAGGAGGCAGGAACTTTGAGGACCTCTGGTTGACGCCCAGAAATTAAAAGGGATTTTCAGTATTAGGGTTAGACAGCCTTCGATACGGGTTGTTTCATGTGTACACACAGCTTTTGTAATTATACAGAGTTAATAAAACATTGTTTGGGAACTATATACACAGGCCATTGTTACTTCCAGGCCTGTGATGGGAAGGGAGGGGTTAGTGATGAGGAGGAGGCCAGATTCCTGCCCAGCAGGGAGTTGGGCAACCACATCAGCTGGTGGGGGGGGGGAAGGCAGGCAAAGACTTAAGACCAGGGATGATGGATTCCAGATGTTCTCTGCTGGGTCTTCTCTGTGGACCCTTAAATTTCCATGTAGGATGGGAAGGAGCCGGTCATATTTCATTAGCAGTATTACTCTCTGGCAGAACTGGCCAAACCCATGTACGTTTGCTCATTTTATCTAAAGACAAACACACAGTCACCTGCAAAGGCAGGAGATTTTGTTCACAACAAATTTGAATCCCAAAGGAGCCACAGGGAATAGTCACCAGGCCCTGTACACCAGGCCACCCTCCCCAGTAGCACAATGAAGCAGATTTTTCTTTCTTTCTTTCTTTCTTTCTTTCTTTCTTTCTTTCTTTCTTTTTTCTTTTTTGGTTTTTCGAGACAGGGTTTCTCTGTGTAGCCCTGGCTGTCCTGGAACTCACTCTGTAGATCAGGCTGGCCTCGAACTCAGAAATCCGCCTGCCTCTGCCTCCCAAGTGCTGGGATTAAAGATGTGCACCACCACCACCCAGCTGAGGTTTGTTTTTTTTTTAAAGAAGAAAACAGTTTCTCTACACAAAGGATGCTTGTTTATTAAATACCAGTTTGTAAATCCAGTCCGGCAGAAAGAAAATGAAAACTAATTACACCTTGGTCCTTAATTACTGATTAGATCTGTGAGGGCTGCCTGCCTTTCCTGTATACAGTGAAAACATGTGTTCTTTTTGTTTCCCCCCATCATACCATCTTATTAAAACATGGTTTGAGACCTAATATTTATATGGGGATATTTTTAGTCCTTGGGGGTGGGGGAGGGACTTTTCACATGCCTGCTGAACCCTCAACCACCGAGCCATAACTTCTGTGTTTGGGGCTCTTATTTCTCAACCTTTGATACCTAACGATTTACAATCCCACCTTGAACACATGTAAGTACCACCTTCTATTTCTTCCTTCCTTCCTGAATTTGAGACAGGGTCTCACGTAGCCCAGGCTGGCCTCAGACTCACCATGTATCTGAGGATGGCCTCGAACTTCTGACCCTTAGCACTGGGATAGCCTGCACACTCTGCCACACTTGGTTTGTGAAGCACGGGCGATGGAGCCCAGGGCTTAGAACATGCTAGAGAAGCGTTCTTTCAAGGCAGCCCCACTCCAAGGGACCATGTGATTTTTAAGGATTTTTTCCCCAAGATTTATTTATTATTATATATAAGTACACTGTAGCTGTCTTCAGACACCCCAGAAGAGGCCATCAGATCTCATGACGGATGGTTGTGAGCCACCATGTGGTTGCTGGGATTTGAACTCAGGACCTTCGGAAGAGCAGTCAGTGCTCTTAACCACTGAGCCATCTTTCCAGCCCAGTTAAGGTCTTTATTGCGCTTATTTATTTACTGTGTGTATATATGCATGCATGTGTATATGTGGGTGTGGAAATGTCACAATGTGTGTGGAAGTCAGAGAAACAACTTGCAGAGTGGTTTTTTTGTTGTTGTTGTTTTTGGTTTTTTTTCCTGTCTCTCAACCCTGTGAGTCTCTGGGATTAAACTCTGGTCATCAGGCTTCGAGGCAAGCGGCTTTATCCACTGAGACGTTACCTGCCCATTAACTTAGAATTTCAAAGCACTTTCTGCTCTCATGTGATGATAGTATGCTCTGACTTGGCCTGGCCTTGACTACAATGGGAGGGGGGAGGGAATGCTGTTCCAAGTCTCCCCTTGTGCCCGCTGGGCGGTACCAGCTCATCTTCAGCCCATGCCTGGGCAGGAGCATTCAGTTTTTCCCTGAAGGCCCAGAGAGCTCCTGTGGGTGTTCAGAGAACAAATCCTTCCAGGCGTGGCTGAGGACGCTGCCTCCTGCCTCAGTCTACTCCAAAATGTTTTAATTTTAGAAACCCGATCTAGCAACCATTTCCTGCATACTTTTACCTTTTGCACCATGTTGAAAGCCTCTTGCCAAGAGGGGTGGGGGTGGGGCTGCAATTGCTTGGCAGACACCCACCTACCCAGTGTTCAAGGCTATCATGGCCAACAAACGTCACATGGGTAACCTACAGATCCTGATACAGCGTAGAGCGAGCACCTCTTCCATGCAGGAACTAGAAAGGCCCTGACTAGATTTGAGAAAACATCAGACAAACCCAGTGCTGGCAAGCACCGGTCCCAGCATTCAAGGTCAGGGAATTAGAGGAAAATCTGAGAATTCTGAAGGACCAGAAGAGACTTAGGAGCAGCAACAAATACACTGTGCTGGTTTAGGCTGTCAGAGCTGAAAGATGGCGCTGGGAAGGCCAGAGCCGTGCAGATAAATCCCATAGCTTCCGTGGCAATAATGTCCACGACTTAGATCTGGTCAGAGCAGATGCCCTCTATATCCATGGGAACCGATGCCCTCTGTATCCATGGGAACCGCATCCTAGGAGTCAACCAACGACATATAGCTGGGGCTATATTGAACATGTAAATGATATTTTCCTCCTCGTCATTATTCCCTAAACCATTCAGTTTAAGAATTCTACAGTGCTTACATTGTGGTCGGTTTAAATAAGATTGAGAATTGGCCGGGCGGGAGGGGGGGAGGGGGAGGAGCTTCCCCCCTGCACAACCCTCAAATCCCAACTCTCGGGAGGTAGAGGCAGAAGGATCCCAAGACCAGCCTGAGCTTGTATAAAAAGACCTGTTTTGTTTTGTTATGTTTGTTTTGTTTTCCCATTTGCTGTGATAGCCTATACTAGATAAGGCAAAGAAAGAAAAAGGGTTATTCCAACCATCAGTTCCAGGATGCAGTCCATCGTGGCCGGGAGGTCACCACAGAAGCATGAAGCAACTGATGGCTTCACATGAAAAAATCAGAAAGTAGTGTGCATGCCTTTATCAACCCCTTTCTCCATTGAGAGGGAGGGAGTCAGAGAGACACAGAGGGAAGGAGAAGGAGAGGAGAGGGAGGGAAGGGGGAGGGGTGGGGGGAAGGGAGGGAAGGGGGAGGAGAGGGGAGGGGGAGGGGGAGGGGGGAGTTTGGACAATGCGTGCAGAAAAATAGGAAGTGAAAACTCATCAGACCTCCCTGACCAGCGTGAGCAGGAAGAAGGAAGTGGAAAGCGGCTTCTTGGGACAGAGGTCAAGTCCAGGGTTGTGTGTGGTCATCAGTTTAGAGGATGAGGGGCAGAGGGTCTCTGAAGAGAGAAGGCCAGTTCTGAGAACAGGACAGCCACTTGGGTGCCTGCAGGCCCTGCTCTGTCTGTGGTGCTTGCTTACTAATTCCGACTGCTTGCTCCCTGGTTCACCGACTCCTCCCTGCTCCCCAGTTAGGCCTAAGTTCCATGAAGGCAGGAACTGCCTCTCCTGTGTGCCCTGCACCCCAAAACCAAGAGCCACGCCTGCTCTGTCTGAAAACTCAAGGACTACAGGGCCATGTCTCCAAAAACGTTTCTGCCCCTCGATTTTTTATTGTGACAGAATTCTACTGCACAAAATTTGTTCTTTATGATATAAACTCTATTATCCTACCAAGTTTGAAGAAACTTTATTGACCTGTGGAGGTCAGATGACACTGTCATGGCTTCCGCCTTTTCATGGGTTCTGGGGGTGGAATTCGGGGGTGGGGGAAGGGGTCAGGACTGCTAGGTCAGCTCATTACCCGCTACCAAGTTTTAAGCATGGGGTTTGGTGGCCTTAAGGACACTCATGTCACAGGCCAACCATCACGAACAGCCCGCCCCCCTCCATTCAGCTTTTCACAAGGTAAAAAACGGAACCCTCTGTCTCCCTCCCTTTTGTCCCTGGAAGCCAGCAACCCACTCCTCTTCTGCCCTGAGGATCTGAATTTAGATCCTCAAGTTAGCAGGGTAAGCTCTACCCGCTAAGAACCAAGCCCCGCCCCGTTAGTTGTTGGTTTTAGCATGAAGTCCTCAGGTAGCGCGTACCAGAGGCCTTTGCACTTGAAGGCTGAAGTGTGTGGGCCACGTTCTGTGTGCTTACCCATGTGCCAGTGAACGCCCCTCCCACGTGCTAGCTCTTACCGACAACTTTGAGCACAACGTACAAATGTCTCATCTGTGCACAATTCTCTTGGGGGATATACCTGGAAGTGGAGCTGCTGGATTGCATCGCAGCTCTATTTTAATTTTGGGGGGGAGGGGCAGAACCAGCACCACTATAATAACTTGTAGAAGAAAATTCCATGGGTTTTTTTTTTCTACCCCCATCCTTGCAGCTCTGTGGGCCCTTGCGAACTTAACTCTCCTACTTCGGGACCTTTGCACGGTTGCTTGCCGGCCCCTGAACTTCGTCCCGCTTCCCAGTTCAGCTCAGACTCCACTTCTTTAGGAGTCCTTTCTCTCAGGCTGGGGTATCTAGCATGGTAGGCATCACGATTGCCGATCGCCTGCGCGTGTGCGTGCGTGCGTGCGTGCGTGCGTGCGTGCGTGGGAGGTCCTGGGATTCAATTCCCAGCATTGCCTCAAGATCTCAGCACTCGGTGGGTGGATGTGGAGTTCAAAGCCATCATCGGCTATGCGGCTCTAGGCTAGCCTGTGCTACATGAGATGCTGTCTCTAAAATAAAATAAAATAAAGCTCTTTCCAGCACTCTGAGTTTGTGTTAACCCACTCCTCCCTCCTGGTCCCCGGATCCCCTGATCAGATTCCAACTGCGTCTGTGGTACTTTGCCCACTGTCTCCCTCGGGACCATAGACTGCATCCCTGGGGGGTGGGGGGTGGGGGGTGGAGGGTGGGGGAAGAGATTGCTTTTCTAGGGAGAGAAAAGGGGAGCTTTTTAAAAAAACAATGTTGCCAAGGCTACCCAGAGAAGCCCTGACACAAAATTCAAGAAAACAAACAACAAACAAATCATGTTCCTTCCACCAAATATCAACAGTCCAGGTTCACGCCCTACTGGAGCCGGACAGTGGGGTCGTGGGGGAGGGAACAGGGAAAACGTAAGGGCAGAGGGTAAGTCGGTTCTCAGCCCCTCTCCAGACCTAACATAAAGAGGAAGCTGGCCAAAAGGTGAAATTCCACTGAGAGGACCCAGGCCTGTAGCTTAGTGGCTTACCCTATGCAAGGCCCAGGGTTTAGTCCCGGCAGACACCCCAAGTCTCCTGCAGAGAACATAGCAGAACCTTCTGGAGACTGTCAGAACTGTATATTACACGAGACCATGATCTCACAGGCACTGGCCCACCGTGGGAAGTTTGGGTTCTGATTCTACCAACATACATTGGATGAAGTTAGGCTGGTCGTGGCCCACGTAGGGCAGAAAGACAGTCTTGGGGAGTTGTCTGTCATCTATAAAGTACACATACTACACACACACACACACACACACACACACAGCACATGAGACACAGAGGGAGAAATAGAGAGGCAGACAGGCAGTCAGACAGACAAACAGAGAAGGACTGGGATATAGTTCACTGGAGGTCAGCTTACCCAGTAGCATGCACAAAGCTCTGCGTTCGAACCCCAGTACCACCTACACTGGCTGTGGCGGGTATGCCTGTAATCCGAGCACTGCAGGCGGCTCAGGAGTTCAAGGTCATGCTGGGCAACTTGGCAAGTTTGAGGGCAGCCTGGGCTATGTGAGGCCTTGTCTCAAAAAAAGAAAGAAAAAAAAAAGGAATATTAGGGAGGAGGAGGAAGCAGAGATGAAACAGGAAGTGGGATTAGTATGCCTGGGTGACAGATACGTGCTGCCACTGAACTTGTGTGCTTTCAGAAACAGATTTATCGTTAATTGACTTACATGTGAGTGCTTTCGTGTATGTGTGTGCGGTCTGTGTGCAGGTACCCCAGGATGCCAGACGAGGACATCGGGTCCTCTGGAAGTGGAGTTACAGGCTGTTCTGAGCTGCCATGTGGGTTCTGGGGACCAAGCCAAACCCAGGTCCTTTGCAAGAGCAGCCAGTGTCCTCAGCCTGAAACCGCCTCTCCAGCCCTGACAAAGCGACGATTTATGTCAGCATTATGAGCGGGGCTGCTGTCAGATAGCGGCGGGCTTTCCTAAAGATTGTTCCTAGCGCACGGGCAGTGTGGCCTCCAGCCAGCACGGTCTGTGCTGCAGATGCGGATTCCAGGCCAACCCGCTCCCTTGCGCTGACTGCCTCGCGCCTCCTTTGGAACCTCATCGCCATCACTGCCTCCACTTGGAAAGCCGTCAGAGCGAGGCCTGGCGCCCACCCACTCCTGCTTCTGTTTCTTCTAGGCAGAACTGAGGAGGCTGCGTGAAGAGTGGTTCTCCACATTGTAATACGTTTTACTTCTCAGGTCTCCGAGGTCTTTAAAAGGGACCTTCCTCAGCCAGGGTATGTCTGGAACGGCCTGCAAGCAGTTCCTACTTCCTGTTGGCCCTGCCTCCCACCCCTGAGCTCTGTCCTTGCAAAGCCTGAGCTGCTTTCTGGGAACTGTCCAAGGAATCCTGAGTTCCCAGGACCACAGCATAGAAACCCAGCGGCCCGGAGCAGCAGGGCTGCCCACAGCGCTCGCTGCAGAGACCAACGCGACCTGCTTGGGCTCAGACCACACTCACAGACAGACTTGCCCTGGGCCCGAGAGGTGGCTCACTTGGTGACACTTTTTTTTTTTTTTTTTTACTTCGAAGGTTCCTGAATTCTTTAAAAGGGAACTGCCAGAACCCAGGGCATATATACTGTGAAGCCAAGTTTTGCATTTCATGAGCCCTATATGGCAAAAGAAGAGAACCACCTCCTGCCACGTTGTCCTCTGATTTCTGCAGCCATACCTTGGAATGAACGTACCTCCTCCCCGCTCTCTCTCACACAGTAATAATAATAATAATAATAATAATAATAATAATAATGTGATTTTAAAAACTGATCAAAATGTGTTGGGAGTGGTGGCACATGCCTTTAATCCTAGGACTAGGGAGGCAGGAGGATCTCTGTGAGTTTGAGGCCAGCCTGGTCTACATAGAGTCCCAGGTAAGTCAGGGCTACATAGTGAAAACATGCCTCAAAATACTACTACTGCTAATATCATGAAATTTAATGAAAAGTACTTTCCATGGGCCAATGAATGGACTCAGAAGATATAAGGGCTTGCCACCCAGCCCACTGACCTGAGTTTGATCCTTGGGCCCTACCTGATGGAAGGAGAGAGCCAGCTCCTTTTGACCTCTTGACCTCCGTAAACTAAACATGGCACCTGCACACCTACCCCGCAGCTCCTCCAAGACAGACACAAAATAAATAAAATGTTTTTGAAAACTGTGCATATAAGATTTCTAGTCTTCCCTCTCCTTCAGCTTTTGAAAAAAGATAGGGCAAGAACACTTAGCTGACCGTCAGACTGACCGAGGCACGAGAGTGCCACCCCAGAACGAGAGAGTGGGGGTACAGGAGGGTCAGGACTTCCAGGTCATCTTTGTCTATATAGCTAATGAGAGCCAGCCTGGGATACGAGGCCCCCCAGTCTCAAAAAATAAAATAAACCCAAACGAATACAAGATGTCGCCCGCAGTGTGCAAGTGTCAGCCGGAAGGACACCCATTGTCTGCCCAGGACTTCCAATGTAGTAACAATATCCCTTCCCAGAAGTCCGTCCCCCCAAACCCCACCCTCAGGAGGGCCTCCCTACATCATGTGCTTAGGAAGCACATTCTCTACACATTTTATTTTGCCTTTGATTCTTTAAAAAAATTTTTTTTAATATTTAAAGTGTGTGTCTATGTAAGTGTTATGTGCCCATCAGTGTGTGTGTGTGTGAGTGTGTGTGTGTGTGTGTGTGTGTGTGTGTGTACCACTGCACATGTGCAGAAACCAGAAAAGGGCTCCTTGTGTCAACTTTAGCCCTTTCAGCCTTATTCTTTTAGGCAAGGTCTCTGAACCTTGGGCCCTTTTTCCCCTCAGCTAGCACAAACCCCAGGCATCACCCGGTCTCCATCCCCTGCAGATCTGCGTTACCAACAATGGAGGGATTGCCTAGCCTGTTACCTAAAGGTGGGGGATCTGACGTCATGATTTTTTTTTTTTTTTTGGTTTTTCGAGACAGGGTTTCTCTACGTAGCCCTGGCTGTGCTGGAACTTACTCTGTAGACCAGGCTGGCCTCGAACTCAGAAATCTGCCTGCCTCTGCCTCCCAAGTGCTGGGATTACAGGCATGCGCCACCTCCGCCCGGCTGATGTCATGATTGTATAGTAAGTGCTTTTAGCCACTGGGGCATCTCTTCAGGCTCCACTTTTGCCACCTGCTCCTGAGAAGAAGGGCTGACATGAACGAGCTCAAATCAGACACTACAGGGATGGGTGCCTAGTCTGGGGAAGCCATGGGGCCAGGATTGGTACCACCGCTCGGCTAAAACTGAACACAGCTAAAACTAGACTCTCCCTCTGTGTGACCTGGGGCTCCCACCAGCCCCACCCAGAGACCAGCCTCCTCTTTCTAAAGACCTTCTGAGGATCAGATGTCTCCTTAACACTCACAGAAGCGTGGACCCCAGAAGCCTCTTGCAACTTGAATTGTGTTAGAGAATTTGAGTCAAGTAACTGTCCCGACTGCACTGACCCTAAAATCCAGATTCCTGAATTGCTGATGGCCCCCATGTAGAAGTACATGAGTCTAGCATGTCAGAATGTATATAGGAAAACTTGTCTCTTCAGAGCGTAATATTTCAGAATGCCAAACCAGACATAGCACTGCAGAGTAAGGCCAATCAGCTTTACGGCCAGTGTCACTGTGTCTATGACACTGTCTCTTCCTGTCCTTACAAGGCATACGTGTGCTTGCCATTTGGAGAAGCAGCCGATTTCCTTAGTCTGCAGGTGCAGAGACACCTGTATGGCTCGGTGGACGAGGGACTGTCAGACACACGCCACCAGCAGCTCCCTCCCAGAGGACGATGAGGAGACAGGATCTGAAAATGGTAAACCCGGGAGGCCCCAGCGCCAGCCTCACATAAGCTGGGTGTGGTGTTGGATGTCTGTAGTCCTTGTACTCAGGAGGTGAGGCAGGAGGACCAGAAGCCACCCTCAGCTACGTATAGAGTTCAAATCCAGCTCGGGCTACACGAGATTGTCACACAACAGACAGACAAACAGAAGGACCCCGAGAAACATCCAAGACAGCCCGGTAAGATGGCTTAGCAGATAAAGGTGCTTGCTGCCAAGGCTGATGACCTGAGCCCCCATGCCCCGGAAACCAAGGAAGGAGAGACAACTGACTCCCCGAAGTTTTCCTGTGGCCTCTCTATACATGCTCTGGTGTGTACACACCTACACATACACACTAATAGTAAATGAAACATAGCAATAAATCATCCAAGACAGAACTGGGAAAGTAAAGACCTGGTCCTGGCTTTGAGCTCAGGCATGTCCTACCTTCCCTTTTTCCCCCCGGGCCTCAGTTTCCCCACTTGTAAGATTAGGAGACTGGATTTCTGAAGCTAAGCCCCCCCCCTTGCTGGTTCCAACATCCTGGGTCCTAAAGTGACCAGCATGCAAATGTGAGGGCGGCTGAGCCTGCAAATCTAGGCCAGGAGAGACAGGAGCCAGGGTGAGCAGCTGAACGGCAGCAGGCAGGGTGCCAGGGCCAAGCTGGCATCCTGAGCTGGGACTGGGGCTTGAGAGAGGGGGGATTTAGGAATCCACCCAAGGTGTGGTGGCTGGAACGCTTAGCCTGGACCCACCTGTCAGATTTCTGGCCCCTGTCTTGGACCATCTGCAAGTGGTCAAGGCAGCCTGGCCTGTGGCAAGGAAAGAAAACCAAACAAGAGCTCCCAGGAGAGGAGGCCTGGCACCAAAGGCTGTGTGTGTGTGTGTGGGGGGGGGTGGAAACTGTCAGGCCAGGCTAGGCTGCGCCACCTGTCCCGGGTGGGGAGAAGCAGGACTCAATGGAACATCCAGTTCCACCATCCAACTTGTCCCCCATGTGGCCACTCCCCCTCAGGATCGCACAAAGGACCCCCGGAAGTCTGGGCTTCCGGTGCGCATACACCTGCTGCGCGGGTCTCTGGTCCTTCTGAGCTACACGGGTCCCATGAATGAGGTGTGCGGACGGCTAGAAGCTCCTCGCCGCCTGGCACACTACAGGATCCGCCTGTTACCTCCGGGCTGTGAGACTCACCACACACACACACACACACACACACACACACGGAGGGTGTTCCTAAGCCTGCTAAGTGCAGGATGTATCCCAGAGTGCCAGGGCATGGACCATAAAAGTGAACGGAAGCAGCAGGCCAGATACAGATTCCTCACGGCCCGCCCCGTGGAGAGAAGCATCTGGAACTTTCCCAGCACCTCTGACTCCCGAGAATCCCGCCCCGGGATCTCTTTTTGATCTGCAACAAGAGACGGGAGAGGCTCCCCGCCAGCCTCAGAACAGGGAAGGGCAAACATGCAGAAATATGTTGGTGTGTATGTGGAGCCCCACCCCACCCCACCCCCCAAAAAAATAAAACCGGAAAGGCCAAGCTGCTCCGAGCGGACATCAGCAGGAGCTGCCTCTTCGGTTCCCACTGTAGCCAGAGAAGGCCCTGGACCTGTGACGTCAGGAACCCAAGCAACCTCTGGAGGGTCCCGGGCCCTGTCAACATCCTGTGAGCTCGGGGACGCCCCGGTAGTAAAGAGAGCAGCCATTCGGGCCTCCCACGGAGTCTGGGGATCTGGCCCTGGATCATCAGTCACGTGTGAAGGTCACAAGTTAAACCTTGCCTCCTGTGTGGTCTCCTACCCGGTGCCCCTCAGGGTCTCTGCTGTCCAGCCCAGAGCCAGTTTTCCTGCTCCTGGCTGTCTTTTTTTGAGTTAAGTTTAAGAATGTCTAGTTGCTGCTGCCTGTGACTTGTTCAGTGCCAGCGATGGAACCCAGGGCTTCCCGTGACAAGCAAGTGCTCTACCCCCCCCCCCGAGACCTCCCACCACCTTCACGCCAGAATGATCTGAACCTTAGGATCAGACGTCTCCCCTGCCTTAAGACCTTCAGCAGCTCCTGGCTCGCACAGAATGCTTGGCCTACCTCTGTTCACCTCTGTGGGGTGCTCCCATCTCCCACCCCCGCCTGCCCAGTCCATCTCCTCGCAAACCCCTAGACATTCAACCTTCCCCTCAACCTGATCATAAACCCCCACACACTACCCGAAGGGCACCCCACCCAGGACATCCGCCCACCTGTAGTCCTCCACATTGCTTTCCTGTCATCTCCTCTGCTCCGCCATCTTCCTCTCCTGGCCCCCAGGGATGCCAACATCTTGATGACTACACCAGTCTCACTTTCCTCTAATATATTAACTACGGAGTATGTGCCACCAAAGCCTTATCGCTGTCTTGGAGGAGGAGTCAGGCTCCGAGGGGGCGAGGTGACTTTGTCCACCGTCCCTCACACAGCCCTTGTCTGACTTCCTTGATTTCCTGATTAGGCAGGCCTGGCTGGCCCTTGGGTGATGCCCGACGGCCAACAGAATCACCACCAGTCTCTTTCTCTCTGGTCACCCTTTTCTTTCCCTCTGGGTTGGGGGAAACCTTTGATCTGGTTCTGAGAGAGATATTTGGAAAGGAGTAACTCCCCCCCCTTCCCAAGGACCCTGGAGTGACAGGTCTCAGTGTGGAAACTGTTTGACCCTTCTCTTAAGAGGCCAACC
This sequence comes from Apodemus agrarius, assembly GCA_964023405.1. Taxonomy (NCBI): domain Eukaryota; kingdom Metazoa; phylum Chordata; class Mammalia; order Rodentia; family Muridae; genus Apodemus; species Apodemus agrarius. Next base: position 14,086,433 of record OZ030009.1, on the reverse strand, counting down.
TTCAAGTTTGCCTTCAAAACAAAAGCCAGAGGAGGCCCTGGAGGGGAGAGGTGGGGATCCCGGGCCCCTGCAAGCCTGCTTAGCTTTGCTAGGTCCTGCCCCTTCACTCCGCTCAGCCTTCCATCTCTAAGTTTCCATAATGACCAAAGACCTGGCTCAGGGCCACATGCACCATCAGAGGAGTAACACACACACACACACACACACACACACACACACACACCACACCCCCTGCCTTGCAGGGCCTCCCATGGCAGCTTCCAGGACAGGTCTCCTGCTCCTACCCTGTGGTTGAGAACAAAATTTCTCTCTTCAAATGGCCGATGTGGTCATCAGACTTGGTGTCCCCCCCCCTTCAAATCACCCTCAACACTCACACCAATTATGAGCAAACCGACTATGTCGTAGGTATTTTGTTCTGCCCTGCACCCTGTAACTTACCCACAGTCATTGGTCTGCGAATGCTTAGCCTCAGACTAGGGCTCCGGCATTTCCTATTTTACAGGCGAAGAAACCAAGGATCCTGGAGGGCCCCTGGCTCTCCACCCCTCCATTGCTTCTTAATCCGGTGTCAGTCAGAAGGAGGTAAGATGGATACTGTCCACCCCCACATTACAAGGACTGGGGCTCCCACGTCCTTCTCGGTGCCCTATCCAAGTTCTTTCCTCTCAAAAAGTGCCCAGGTGCCTCTGTCCAGGCGCAAGCGGATGGCACCTGTCCCCGCCAACAGGGGGCCCCCGAGGCCGAAGGCAGAGCGACGCAGGGAGGGCGGGAGTACCCCACATGGGCCGGGTGCGGCTGCGGAGGGTGCGGGGCCCCGGAGTCCCCTGGGGAACACGTTCGACATGATGCTCCGGGACGCACTGATACCCAGCCCGGGCCCTACCGTACACCTTTCGGCGCGAGGACGCGGACTCACCCCCGAAGGCAGAGGTCCACGCTGGGTCTCTGTCCGGAGGCCCGGGGCTGGGGGTTCCGCGACACCCCCACCCCAGGCAATCGCGGGCCGTGGAGCCGGAGCCGGGGAGCACGGCGTGGAGAAGGCGCGCAGCCCCGGGGACCTCTGTGGTGCTCTGCCAGCAACGGACCCAAGCGCCGAGAGCGGGAGGGAGGGACCGAGGGCGCCCGCAGGAGGCGCCGCCCACCTGCCCACCCTGCGCCCTACGCCACCAGGCGGGGACCGGGACCCTGGGGCGGAGCAGGGCTGGAGGGCCTGGCACTGCGCAACGCTGTGCAGGGTCCCGGATCTCCCACTCTGCGGCTGGGGGATGGCTGTCGGGGGGGGGGTGTCACTTGCGGGATAATGGCAGCTGGGAGTCCCTTTTCGGCGACCTCACCTGGCTGTAAACTCACCTTCCTGTGCGCGCAGGCCGCCGCTCCCGCGACTCCCGGCCGCCCAGCCCAGTGATGGGCGGAGGAGGGAAGGAGGAAGGAAAGCTAAGTTTTCCCCCAAGCCTCTCAGTTCATGCTTTCGGCCAGCTCCCCACAGTCTCTGGTGTCCCGGACGCCCTCCGGATCGCCACTTCGAACCCTAGTCTAGCTCGGGAGTGTCCCCGTGAGGGGCGCGTTCTCAGCTTGGCAGAAAACTTTCCAGCGAATCACAGGCTGTTTTCTCCCTCCGCCAGGAACCGGGGAGGCTTGATCTGAACTGAGCGGCGCCTCACCTGCCTGGAAGTTTGCCGGGGAACCCCACGACTCCGGGCACGGATCTGCGTGCCCTGCCGGCTCTGAATTCCGACCTGGGTGGCTTCGTGGGTGCGCGCCCAGCTCTTTGAAGTTCGAGGCCCGAGCAGCCGGTTGTCAGAGAATTCGGCTGGGGTTAACAGGCGCCTCCTGCCGGGAGGGAGGGGTGGTGACCGCTTTCTGGAGTCGCAGCACAGTTTGGCTGCAGCCAAGTTCGCTTGGAATTGCTGGGTACCCCTGCTCGGCATATACACCGAGCTGTATACTTCCGGAGTCCGATCACACTATATACATTGCCCCTTCTTATTTGCACTGATAGGTAGCAAGGGATTAATCGGGGAATGGCTTGTGATTTGAGAGGTGCAAATGGTATTTTTTTTTTGGAAACATGCTCAGAGCGCAAGAGTAACTGCTGACATCCCACGTCCTTACTCTGAACCGGGCCTGGGTTCCCATCCCCACCCCCACCCCACCCCCAGATCATTCTCCCTTAAGCCCTCTCAACCTTGCACAGCCCAGGCCTATAGTTTGCATTTCACCCTGACAGACTCCAGGCAGGTCATTCAGACAGTCCCAAAGGTGTAAGCAAGGAATACTGGTACTTTTCCATGCCGGGATCCAGTCCCAGACCCGCCCCTACTCCGCATCTAATCTAGCTGGGCAGGTCCCGTCTCTTCCAAGTGGGGAGAGACCGAGGACTTAACAGCCAAAGCTGAGCTAAGAGAGAAGAACAAGAGAGTCACAAAGGAAGTGTGCTCTGCGCACGCTGTCCAACCTTCTGTCTTAATGTGTGTGCTTGCACCTTCCCACAGGAGCAGCCTGCCTCCTTACCCCGCCCCCACAGGAGCAGCCCGCCTCCTTACACGCCGCACCACCAGCTCACCAGGGCCCGGGACAAGTGTCCTTAGGGGAAACGGTCCAAAGAAGTGAATCTCAAACAGTGACTTCTATTACCTGTGGCGCTGCCTAGTTCGTTGCCTGTGAGCTTGCCACAAGCTATGGTCATCTCTGTCGAGAGAACCTCAACTGAGAAAATGCCCCCCCCATACGATTGGGCTGTGGGCACGTCTGTACAGCATTTTCTTAATTAGTGATGATTAGGGGAGGGTGCGGTCCATCGTGGGGACCCCTGGGCTGGTGGTCCTGAGTGGTGTAGAAAGCAGTCAGAACAACCGTGAGGAACAAGTCAATCAGCAGCATTCCTCCGTGGCCTCTGCACTATCAGTTCCCGCCTCCAGGTTCCTGCCTGATTTCCTTCAGTGATGAGCAGTGATGTGGAAGTGTAAGCCAAGCACACAGACACAGACACACAGACACAGATACACACACACACACACACACACACACACACACACACACACCGTTATAGTGTTTCATCGAAGCAGCAGTAACCCTAACTAGAGCATCTGTTAGCACAGGACTTCGGGGGTTGGGGTTGGATAATGGTCGCTACCTACCGAACCCTGTGCTGCAAACACCTGACCTTCCCAGAGCACTGAGAGGAGGAAGATCTTTCTGACCTTTCAGGGGAGGCCTCAAAAAAAAACCAAGAAGGGCTATATTCTTGGATCTGCCAGCACTGGGGTTGTTTTGATTTAAGCTGAGGGTCTCTGCAGGACGCTGGCTCTGAATACCCACACCAGGAATTTCCAAGAGCTGGCAAATAATGGGCCCCGAACGCTGTTCACATCCCCATCTCCAGGACCCAGGACTTTAGATGGTAGACTACAGGTGTGACCAAACTGTGAATCTGGAGACCAGGGTTATCCAGGGAGGTCACAAGGGCTTTTATCAGCAGAAGGGCGGAGGGTTGGTTGTATCTGAGATGTTCCCATGGAAGAAGGAATCAGATACAGCTTCTGAAAAGGGTCCTATGACAGCCAAGGGATGTTAGCAGCCTGTAAGAGCTGGCAACGGTAGGAATAGATTATGTGGTAGAAAGCCCAGAAGGGTCTTCACAGTTGCTAAGGGTCCTCACACTTGTTAATGATCTTAGCCTGGGAGACGCTGGTCCCTGACCTCCAGAGCCGTCTGTGACCTTGCTGCTCTAAACTGAGCAGCAGTTCCGGGCAATTTGTTACAGTAGCCACAGGCAATGGAGGCATCTAGCCCTCTCAGCTGTATAGGCCAATGCTGATTTCACCAGCCTCTTCTGCTGACTGTCCACTGGAAAGCTCTTCTCTCAAGAGACACCACGATATAGCCTGAATCACGGATTTAGAAAGAGGGTAAGATTTCATCAGATCTGTCTTCATTTATTTATTTATTTATTTATTTATTTTGGCTTCTCTGTCATTTTGAACTGTGTGACCTTGGGAAAATGTCTTATCCTCTCTGGGCCTCAGTTTCTTTCTTTAAATGTAGAAACAGTGATGCTGGCTGGGCACACAGGGGACACATGTCTATGGCCCCAGATGCTCCAGATACTGAGGCAGGAGGATGACACATTTGGGCAAACTTCTTTTGCTATCAGTGGGTATCGAAACGTGGGCCTCATGTATGGGAACTGAGGACTTTTCCATTACACTACATCTCCAGACCCAGCCTGAGTAACTTAATGAAACTCCCTCCAAGACAATAAACTAATTAAGTTAGATAGTTCTTAAAATAGGGCCTGGAGATGTAGTTCAGCGGGTAGCGAGTTTGCCCTGCCTATGTTTCCCAGCAGGGCATACACCCCAGTGGGGTGGCACACTCTTGTAATCCTAGCACTAAGGCGGTGGAGGCAGGAGGATCAGAACTGCAAGTCATCCTTGTGTATATAGCTAGGTTTGAGGCCAGCCTGGGCTACACGATATCCTGTCGTAGTGACGGTTATAATGATGAAATGCATAGCCCGTGTGTGGCCCAGGGTCCCATCCTCAGCACATCAAGAAGAAAACAGAATAAAAATAGTGGTGATAAAAATACCCCCCCCCCCGCCCGCAGAATCAATATGCATATCAGAGGCGGCCGGATGCTGCTGAGGACTGAACTTCCCATTCTGGAACACGGGACTCTTTAGAGCAGGCTTGTCTGCTGGGCTGTTCCAAACGCTGGCTGAGTGGGCACGTTGTGCTTAAAACTGAAAGTCTAGCAGGGCTTGGTGATGCACACCTGTAATCGCCCGTGCCATTGGGGGCAGAGGCAGGGGGATCAGAAGATCAAGGTCACCCTTCTTGAGGATAGCTTTCTGTGGGTCTGTCTCAGCGCACACATACACACACACACACACACACACACACACACACAAACTAAAAACAAACAAACAAACAAACAACAATCCTCCCCCTCAAAAAAAAAAAAAAAAAACCACTAATAAAAAAAAAGAATGCCAGGCAGTGTTGGTGCACGCCTGTAATCCCAGCACTCTGGGAGGCAGAGGTAGAGGTAGGCGGATTTCTGAGTTCGAGGCCAGCCTGAGATGGGGCAATGGGTAAACTTAACGCTGTGCAGGCTTGATGATGTGAGTTCAAATCCCAGACCCAGGTGAAGGTGGCCAGCTCTCTGACCAGCGCAAGAGGACTGTAGCACAGGTTTGCCCCCCAACATACACACTTAAAATAACAACTGATCTATGTGCTCCTGGGCCAGCGGGATGGCTCAGTGTTGACTTGAATTTGATCCTAGGGACCCACTTAACAGGAGAGACAGACCCGCTCCCCCAGACTGCCCTCTGACCTCCACATGTGCGGATGAGAACACGCACACGTAAGCAAGCCAATGTAATTTTAAAGTTTTGAATATGTTTATAAATATTTAGAAGCTGGCCAGGTGCCAGCCGTCAGTCCTGTGCCTTCCATTGCTGGCTGCAGCTTCTACCATCTGTCACTGTTTTCCCTCCTAGGTCCCTGTTTTACCCATTTATTTTTTTATTCTTTTAAACAGAAATCATTACGTGCTCGGGCTAGCCTCAGCCTCCTGAATGTAGACACACACACCCCCCCACTTATCCTTACTGGGGCTCATTGCTGCACCTGGGAAGAGCCCAGCTCAAACATCTTTGCCACTGACTCTCCTGCAGTCAGCACTAAGTCGCGGGCGTGTACAACCTGGCCTCGGGCTGGATCATCCCCATTGGTCACCAGGAAGTGACATGTCTTCTTGTGTGAGGAACTGTAGGAGTGACAGACTGGCCCATCCTCTCTGAGGGCTAAGTCAGCTCCTTAGAGCGGGCAAACCGGACTCACTCGATGCCGTGCAAAATCAGAGGGTGTTCAAAGGAAACAGGTTTTGTCTCATTTCCGGAAAAAAAATTAATTTCAGAACTATGTTCTCCACCTACTCTCCCGGAGTCAATGGGCCAGTGGGGACAAGCCAGAAAGCCGGGGACAGAACTTATAAGGGACATCCCAGCACCTGGTACAGTTTCTCCTGTTCCATCCTATGATGTTATGGTTTGTTTGTTTGTTTGTTTTGTTATTGTTGTTGTTGTTTATTTTATACATATGACTACACCATCGTTGCTCTCTCTTTTTTAAAAGATTTATTTATTTATTTTATGTTTATGAGTACACAGTTGTTGTTACAGATGGTTGTGAGCCATCATGTGGTTGCTGGGATTTGAACTCAGGACCTCTGGAAGAGCAGCCAGTGCCATCTCTCCAGCCCGTTGTTTTTGAGGCAAGGTCTTATGCATAGCCCTGGAACTCATTATGGAGCCCAGGCCAGCTTGGAACTCACTATATAAACCAGGCTGGCCTGGAACTCACTATGTAGACCAGGCTAGCCTGGGAATGTGTGGAGAGCCCCCTGCTTCTGCCTCTGAATACTGGGATTTTAGGCGTGCACCTCACTGCCTGGCAGGCCGTGGCTCTGGAGACCCTTGATTGTACAGAGCCAGCGGCTCCTTCTTTTTCCACTAGATACGTGTGCGGGGATGCCCTGCTAGGCCTCTTCTGTCCCTCTAAATCCATGACCGGCATTGTCAAGCTGAGGGTGTCCGCTTCAGACCTTAGCCCCTCCCACTGCCCTCAGGATCAAGCTCAGCCTCTCAAGCCGGTGTGACGCTCAGCCTTGCAGTTTGTTACCTTAGCGGACAAACCGGGCCATCCCCTCCTTCAGTGGCTTGGACAGTCCTTGGACGTCCCTGTCAAGTTCCCTTGGCGTGCTTTATCGACAGGGCCCCTTTGGGTGGCTGTGACTTGGGGTCACCCAGAGGCACTGGGGTCACACGGAAGCCTCACCTGCACACGGAGGCTCTGCAGCAGGAAGGCGGTTACAGCAGTGGCTGCCAGTGTCAGGCCTAGGTTTTGTTTCCAGCAGCAGAGGAGACGGAGTAGCCACGCGCTGGCTGTGGCCGGCCAGCCCCCAAGGGCGTCGCAGGACTCTAGTTTTCTCCTGGCTTTCCTCTGGCTTAAGGCTTAAGTTGGTCTGAGGACATTCTGCTTTTTATTAACTTGCCGCTAGCTAGAGTCATCTGAAAAGAGAGAACCTCGATTTAGAAATTACTCCCTTCAAACTGGCCTATGGGTGTGTCTATGGGGGCATTTCTTTTTTCTTTCTTTCTTCCTTTTTTTTGGTCTTTTTGTTTTGTTTTGTTGTTTTTTTGTTTTGTTTTTTGTTTTTGTTTTTGTTTTGGTCTGTCTGTTTGTTTCGAGACAGGGTTTCTCTGTGTAGCCCTGGCTATAGGTCGCACAAAATATTGTTTTTTCCCACACAGATTCCCTGTCTGCACGCCATGCAGGTCACCTGTTTGCCTGCTGCACAGGTCACAGAGACACGGCGGAGATGTGGGCTGCAAAGAGGGGTCACACCACACCAAACAGTTCCACGAGGGGATTTATTTAAGATGGGGCAAAGGGGCAGTGGGCGGGAAGAAGGAAGGAAAAGAAAAAGAGAGACGCTACCCAATTATATATGGATGATGACGTAAATTACAGGTGAAGGTAGGCCCATTGAATTCTGGGTGTATGGCGGCTGTTGCCTTGGCAACAGGCCTATAGGTTGCGCACTGTGCTTATTGTCGCCTATATGATGTCACAGGTCTTGGTACTAACACTGGCTGTCCTGGAACTTACTCTGTAGACCAGGCTGGCCTCAGACTCAGAAATCCGCCTGCCTCTGCCTCCCAAGTGCTAGAATTAAAGGTGTGTGCCACCACTGCCTGGTTCCTTTCTTTCTTTCTTTCTTTCTTTTTTTTTTTTTTTTTTTTTTTTTTTTTTGAGACAGGGTTTCTCTGTGTAGTCCTGGATGTCCTGGAATTCACTTTGTAGACCAGGCTGGCCTCGAACTCAGAACTCCGCCCGCCTCTGCCTCCCAAGTGCTGGGACTACAGGGGTGTGCCACCACGCCCGGCTTCTTTCTTTCTTTCTTTCTTTCTTTCTTTCTTTCTTTCTTTCTTTCTTAAGAAGCTTCCCTCTTTAAAAAAATTATTTTTATTTTATGTGCATTAATGTTTTGCGTGCCTGTGTGAGAGTGTCAGATCTTGAAGTGACAGACAGTTGCGAGCTGCCATGTGGTGTTGGGATTCGAACCCGGGTCCTCTGGAAGAGCAGTCAGTGCTCTGAACCGCTCGGCCATCTCTCCAGCCCTGGGACATCTTCCTGATTCATGATTAATGCCGGAGAGCCTAGACCATGATGGACAGGGCCCTCCATCCCTGGGCAGGTGGTTCTGGGTGCTGTAAGAAGGCATGGAGAGCAAGTCAGTAAGCAGAGTTCCCCCACGGCCTCTGCTTCAGTCCCAGCCTCTGGGTTGCTTGCCCTGAGCTCTGGTCCTGGCTTCTCTTGATGATGAACTATAAGCTAGAAAATGAAACTAACCCTTCCCTCTCCTAAGTGGTTCTCATAGTGTTTTATTACACAACTAGCACAGAGGGCTTTCCATTTCTCCCACTAAAAAGGACTTGAAAAGCATCCTGTTGAAGCCTGGGCCAGCCTCCCCAGTGGGAGGGACCCGCAGCGTGAAGGCTCACTGGAGGTTGGGCTGCTGCGCAGGCCCCGCTGCCAGTTTGTAAGTGCCTTGGAGTCACTGGGGCAGCGCGAGGATCCCCTGTGACTTAGACACAGAAGAAACAAACCCAACACTTAGGCAGAGAAACGGCCATTAACATCCTCTCTAGGGCTGAAAGGTGGCTTGCTGCCAAATCATGAGGATCTGAGTTCAACCCTCAGCACCCATGTTGAAGAAGAAGAAGAAGAAGAAGAAGAAGAAGAAGAAGAAGAAGGTGGCTGTGGTTGCTTATGAAAACAAGGCTGTGGAGGAGACAGAAGGGTCCCTGGGGCTTGCTGGCCAGTCAGACTAGCCTAACCTATGAGCCCCAGGTCTAAGTGAGAGACTTTGCTTCAAAAACTAAAGCGTGGAGTCTACTTATGTCCCTCCATACACTGAGTGCAGACCCATTTCCCCCCTTGGCCACTTGGGGAAGGACGTCACCAACTGACCAATTTATTTTTATTTTAAATTTAGTTATCTATTTTTCGTGTGTGTGTGTGTGTGTGTGTGTGTGTGTGTGTTGAACCCAGGACCCTGCATATGCTAGACAAATATTTTTTTAAAAAAGCTCTGTCTCTGTCTCTCTCCCTTTTAAGATGGTGTAATGGTTAGTCTTTGTGGTGGTTTGAATATGCTTGGCCCATGGGAATTGGCACTATTAGGAGGTGTGGCCTTGTTGGAGTAGGTGTGGCCTTGTTGGAGTGAGCGTGGCCCTGTTGGAGTGGGTGTGGCCTTGTTGGAGTGGGTGTGGCCTTGCTGGAGTGGGTGTGGCCTTGTTGGAGGAAGTGCATCACTGGGGGGCATGGGGAGCTTTGCGAACCTCCTCCTAGCTCTCTGGAAGACAGTCTTCTCCTGATTGCCTTCAGAACAAGATGTAGAAGTCTCAGCAACTCCAGCTCCACGGCTGCCCGCCATGATGACAATGGACTGACCCTCTGAACCTGTACACCAGCCCCAATTCAATGTTGTCCTTACAAGAGTCGCCTTGGTCACGGTGTTATTCCACAGCAACTAAGGAGACCCTAAGTGAGCCTAAGAGGTACTTCTGAGTGTGTCTCTGGGGGCTTTTCCGAAGAGGTCTAACGAAGTGGGAAGACCTGCCCTGGATATGAGCGCCCCCATCCCATGGGCCAGAGAGGTAGCTAGGTTGATAGAGTACCCACCTAATGCACCAAGCCCATCCCCAGCACCAAACACCCTGGGCGTGGCAGGACATTACTGTAATTCTGTAGCTTGGGAGGTGGAGGCAGGAGGATTGAAGTTTGTTGTCACCCTTTGCTACATATGAGTTAAAGGCCAGCCTGAGAAGCGCAGAGTCTTGTCTCAAGAGTGGAAGGAATGAGGGGGGAGGGAGGGAGGGAGGAGGGAGGGAAGAGGGAGGGAGGAGGGAGGGAGGAGGGAGGGGAGCATCAGCATCCATCTTGTCTTTGCTTCCCAGCTGTGATGGTTGAATGAGAACAGCCCCAGAGGCTCATATGTCTGAGAAGGATCAGGAGGTGTGTCACTTGCGTGGAGGAGGGCTTTGAGGTTTCAAAGGCCCACACCATTTCTAGTTAGTGCTTTCTGTCTCTGTGTCTCTGACTCTGTCTCTGTCTCTCTGTCTCTCTCTGCCCCATGGCTGTGTCTCAAGATGAGAGCTCTCAGCTGCTGCTCCAGCACCATGCCTGCCTGGTCCCAGGCTCTCCGCCACAATGGTTGCGGACTTGTCCTTAAAAAACTGTGAAACCAGCCGGGCGTGGTGGTGCACGCCTGTAATCCCAGCATTTGGGAGGCAGAGGCAGGCGGATTTCTGAGTTCGAGGCCAGTCTGGTCTACAGAGTGAGTTCCAGGACAGCCAGGACCACACAGAGAAACCCTGTCTCAAAAAACCAACCAACCAAACAAACACCTGTGAAACCCAATTAGGCTTGTTCTTCTGTTAAGGTGCCTTGGTCATGGTGGCTCCTCTCAGCAAGTCACTAAGACTCTGGCTGTGGATGAACAAGACCAGACTCCTCCCACTCCTCCCTCCAAGCCTCCCTCACCTTGATAGGCTGTACGCCAAACTGTAGAGAAGAGAAACCTTTCCTTCTTCCCTTCCTTAACTTTCTTTGACAAGTTTTATTTTTCCCCTATAGCAGCGTAAAATAAAACAGGGCTCAGGCTGTCCTTGAACTTAGGATCTTCCTCAGCCTTCCCAGGAGCAGGAATTTTGTAACAAACAAGCTCATCACCCACTGAACCACCTTACTAGGTATCGAGTCTTCAAGGTTCTCTCCTCAGGAAGCAAGAGATCAATGAAGTAAGAAGACGCAGCCCTATTTTCAATTTCCAGCCAATGAGTTTTTAAAAGGAAGGAAGCAAGGGGTGATGGTTATCCTGGAGCTGTCCGTCCCTCTGGTCGGGTGGTGAGTCTGTGCCCGGGACTCCTGGCGCCCCCAGCATCTTCTTATCTTCCTGCAGTTCCCACACCACTGTCTCCGGCTTCTGGGAAAGCTTGAGTCTGCTCAGTGTCTGCCAGGACCAGCCGCGATGTCCTCCAGGCTCCACCTGGGCTGGACGGTCGCTTGAGAACCAGCAAGTCACAGGTAGTGCTCACTAGGTGATCTACTGATGACATATACGTGCCAACTCCCTTGTCCCTATATGTCCCACAGAAATGCCTCGCCCGCCCCTGCTATCGTGGGATTATAGACTTGTGGCTGTCACTTTAGAGTTCACCACAGTCCCCACCTTTCCCTATGGTATACCTGGATTGATTTAGTGTGTGTGTGTGTGTGTGTGTGTGTGTACATATTTATAGTGTATGTGCCTGTGTGTGTGCATGCATGTGACAGCAAGAGGTTCAGAGGTGTTTTGACCACGAAGATGGACTGCCCTGGGCTAGAGATGTATTAGGTCAGTTGACAGAGATGCTCACTGGGTTTTGGAGATCGCTGATTGGCTAGCCTGGGTGAGCAACAAGTCCCTCCCCCAAGCACTGAGGTTACAGGTATGCAAAAGAGCATGCAGTACATGATTATAACATGGCTTCTGGGCCTCTGCAAAGACCTTAGGCATGAGGCCATCTCTAGTATTTCATTTTGATTTTTGAGACAGCTTCACACAGTCCCGGCTGGTCTGAAGTTTCCTACACAGCTGTGTATGTCCTTGAATGGATGGAACTGGAACCAGAGCTCAGGCTTTTAAACCTCGAATCCCCAATCAATCAAAGGCATCACTTTGATTCTCAGGCACGCCTTCTGCAGCGTCCTCACCCGGAAGAGACTGTTGTTTGGTCCAGAGTTTTCCTAAAGCCTGCCTCTGAAGGGGGCTGATTGGCTGGTGCCGCCTCAGTGGTCTGCGATCAGACTGGGCGTGCCCCTGGAACTCCATCCTGGGAAGAGAGCCAGCCAGCGCGCACCTTCTCCCTGGAGGGTGGCAGAGGCCAGGAGGGGAAAGACTGAAACCAGAGGCTGAGTCACTGAGCTGGCAAATCGAGTTACTTCGGGCGGTCGCTGGCTGCTGTCTGGTCCTAAGTCAGCATCTGCCCTAGCAAGCAGGGTGAAGTCATTTTTCAGAAAATCCTGTTATCATTCAGAACCTCGCGATCTGTCCCGAGGTTCGGCTAGGGACTTGGCTGTTACTCCATCCTGCTAACAGCCTCGGGCTTGGCAGGCAGGGTCTCTGACTTCTGTTATTCTTAACGCCTGGCAGGAAAGACATCTCTCCCTCAAAGCCCACCAGTCCTCTGCCATTGCCAGCTTTGCCTGAGGGGACACTGGCCACCAGGTCACTAAGAGCACTGAGAGCCAACACAGCTTACGACAGGGACGGCCCACCCTGGAGGTTCCCTCGGGAGTGGTGTAGGGTCCAGGGGCCATTTGGTCCTGGGTGGGATTGTGTCACTGAGTCACTGACTCTCTATTTTGGTCAGAAAGGAGAAAGGTTCTGGTTTTTCTTTCTATAACTTAAATTTAAAGTTTATTTTTGCTAATTGAGATTTAAATTTTTTTTCTTCTTCTTTTAGGGGTTAAACCTATGGCTTCAACTACGTTAGGCAAGCTCTGATCACTGAAATTCATCCTTGGTCTTCTTTTCTTTGTTTCTGTTTATTTATTTGTTTAGAGGCAGAGTCTCATGTAGCCCAGGCTGGCCCTGATCTCCCTATGTAGCTGAGGATGACCTTGAACTTTGGATCTTCCTGCTTTCTAGCTCCTAAGTGCTGGGATTGTAGGTGCATCAGTGCACCTGTTCCTTGCCTTGCTGAGGATGGAAGCCTAGGGCTTCAAGCTAGACAAGCACACACACACACACACACACACACACACACACTCACACACACAGTCACCTACCTGTGCTTGAGTTATAATCCCCTGACTTTGTCTTTCAAATATCTGGAATTAATACCCCCAGGCCAACCTGGGGTTGATATTTTCCTGCTAAACTTTAAAGATCTCTTTCATATCCTATGCCTTTACCACGTGTGAAGGTTTGTATGTGCTTGACCCAGGGAGTGGCACTATTTGGAGGTGTGGCCTTCTTGGATAGGTATGTCACTGTGGGTGTGGGGCTTTAAGACCCTCCTCCTAGTTACCTGGAAGTCAGTCTTCCACTAGCAGCCTTCAGATGAAGATGTAGAACTCTCAGCTCCTCCTGCTCCATGCCTGCCTGGATGCTGCCATGTTCCCACCTAGTAATGGACTGAACCTCTGAACCTGTAAACCAGCCCCAATTAAATGTTGTCCTTATAGAAGTTGCCTTGGTCATGGTATCTGTTCACAGCAGTGAAACTCTAACACACCACAATCCTGGGCTTCATGCACGGGCATTTAGAGTTGTAGGCTCAGGAGGCGGTACATGGCCCCAAAGCCCAGCCACCAAGGAGGTAAGCCCCAGCTCTGTGGGATACTGACAGGGCTCAGATCCTTGGCTAAGTTGTTCAACCCTCTGGGGCCTTGGCATCCTTATCCTAACACAGGGCTGGTGACAGTCATCGTCGAGTTGATGTCTGTGCAGTGCAGGCAGCAATGCTAGATCATGGCGGGCTGCTTTCTAAATACAAGCTCTTATTGTGGACCTCAGAGCAAAGCTCCCGACATGACTATAGATGCCCTGGGGTCCGTCGAGTGAGGCGGAGAGACGGGGCCATGCTCAGAAGTGCGGATAGCCAATCTCGGGACACCTGTGGTGACTCGAAGGCCAAGGTCAGAATGCTGGGCGACAAACCCAGCTAGCTGCCTTTTCTTTCCGGACCTTGGAAAACCACGATGGGGCTCTGTGGGATTCACCACAAAAGGCTGCAGAGCCAGAGGTTGGAGGTGCCCCAAACTAAAAGCAGCAGCTGCTGCTGGAGTCCTGGTTTCCCAGGACCCAGCTGCCGAGGAGGGGAAGCAGTGGCCAGATACGCTGAGTAAGTGACCCTGTGGCTTCGGGCTAACGGACTGTGGGAAGGGCTGCCCGATTCTGTGGAAATCCCCGGGAGCTTGCTGCTGCCTCTCCACTGCTCTTCTCTGGCTTCTCTGGCTTACCCAGACACGTTTGTCTGTTTAGTGGGAGAAGGGTGCCAAGTGCCAGATGAGCTCTGAGGACTGAACTCAAGTCGCAGTTTTGGTGGCAAGTGCCTTTACATGCTGAGCCGGCCTCCCTCCATGACGCCTCCCACCCCATCAGGATTCTACTGGAATCGAATGGGATTTGAACTTCTGTTTTCCTGTTTCACTCTGAGGCCAGGGTCTAACATTTTGGGACTGCCTTACTGAAGATGAGGGTCTAGCTTTCTGTCAGGGGGGGAAAGTCACCCTTGGGTCTGCTGAGAGAGGCAAGCCGTTCAGTGGGCTTTGCCAGGCTGAGTTCTGTAGGGGGTAGGGGTGGGGGTGGGGGTGGGGTGGGGGTGGGGAGGTGGAATTAGCACTTCCTGAGTTAAACAGCCCATCAGGACTGGTAAGAGACATGCCCTGCCATCTAGTGGCCCACATTGGGATTGAAAGCTGTCCTATCTCAGGAAGGTCACCCCAGGGCAGCTGCCAGTCAAGCTCTTGGCTGGGCCCTTGAGTCACCCACCCAGTTCCTACTGTAGTGGGAACAGGGGCCTGCAGGTACACAACCCAGATCCACATGGAGATCCCGGACCCTGCTTCTGAAGTCTATACGGAAATAGAGTAAACTTTGGAGTCACAGGGGCAGGGATCTTGAACAGCAAGTTTGGTCAATGTTTCTGTGAAAGAGAATTCAAAGTGGTCTTGTCATTCCACATTGTAGATGTAGCTGTTGCCGTGCAGCAAAGACGGAGGGTGGGCATGTGTGTGCATGTGTGTGTACATACGTGTGCATGTGTGTACATGCATGTGTGGAGATAACTGCTTGGTAGGAGTTGAAGGACGAGGTGGGAATCACTGTCTTTGGATTCAAACTTAGACAATGGGCAACTGAACTGGAACTTTGATATCAAGCGGCTGAAATCCAACCTGAGTCGTGGGGGACTGTTACGGAATGGACCGTATCCCCTCAGAATCTAGATGTTGGCATCCTGACACTAGCACCTAAGACGGTGACATGATGAGATTAGGTGACATGGGGGGGGTTGTCTAGTCCAATGCCCCCTACATGTTCGTTACAGATGTAATTGTTTTTCTGGATCTATCTGTGGGGTTTGGTTGAGTTCCCCGGTGGTTGTTGCAGATATGGAAACTGGCTATTCCACAGAACCGTGGGATATCCTGATGTGGTCAAGGGGCTTGTCTTGATTGAAGATCCCATTCCCTCCAGGTAAGATAGCCAGGCCCAGAGGAGAGGAGCCTTGTGATAGTCAGACAGGAGGTTAGCCTGGCAGTTTACAGAGGTGCCAGGGCAGGCCTGAGGAGGTGGGGACACTGATTCAGAGACTCAGGGTGACCCTTGATGCCTTGGGCCAGAACATACATCTCAGCTGCCTCTCTAGCTTCCCTCCACACCCCAGATTTCTCCAGAGGTGGCCAGATGTTCAACCCGAGTCGAAGCTGTCTGAGAGAGGTCTGCTTCTCTCATCCCCACTGTAGCCCCCTTTGGTAGGGATTGTTCTTCTCATATGACAGCTGGGGAAACTGAGACATAGGTGGTTTATATACATCCCCTTGAGACCTTCCCTAATGAAAGACCTTTACATGGGATCCTTTCCAGGTCTGAGCTCTCCCCATGGGGCCACAGAGCCCCAGTCTGGGGCCACCTGGCCACACAGATGTTTATAATACAGTTTCCTCATTGACAAACCTGAAAGCTGGGCCCCTTCCAGCTTCTACCTATGTTGTCTACCTGTGGGTCGCAGCCCCTTGCGGGGGTGTTGAGCAGACCCTTTCACAGGGGTCACCTAAGACCCTTGGAAAACACATTTATATTATGACTCATAACAGGCACAAGATTGTACTTATGAAGAAGCAGCAAGAATAATTTTATGGTCGGGGGTGAACACAGCTTGAGGAACTGCGTTAAAGGGACACGGCATTAGGGGGGCTGAGAACCAGTGACCTAAAAGATTGTTCTGTGAATGGCAGGCTTAGAGGGCAGAGACGGCCCGTGAGCCCGTGAGCGCCTGACACGGAACAGCGTATTAAATGTCCGGGTTCAGTAAGAACTCACAAACACCAGCCTCACACCATATACCCAGCAAGCCCATCTCGTATTCAAACTGAACAAAATCATGCCAGGCGAGATGGCATATGTGTGTAATACCAGCCCCTGAGTAGCAGGGATAAGATTACTGTTGGTTTAGAGGCTAGCCTGGGCTACAGAATGAATCCCATGTCAGCCTGGGCTAGACCAAGATCCTGACTCAAAAAGCAAGCAAACATATAAAAACTGAGTAGAGGAGAAAATAGGATGTTGGGATACTTGCCCAGGGCCACCAGGCCCTCAGGAGCAGAGGCTGGTGGCAGTGGGTAAACCTTGCGACTGGGCTGTCTTCAAGGGCTTGCTGGCGGTCATGACCTTAGCATGGGAGATATCCTTGGATCCATTGCCTGGGAGCTTGTGCTGTCTCTCAGATCGACCCAGCTGCACCCAAATGGCTTTGTTCAGCTCACCAGAGTGCAGAGTGAAGATGGGGAATTGCTGAATGGGTCTCCTGGGTCTGCAAACGCCTCCAGGGGAAATAGGAGAGTCCCCTTAGGAGATGGCACCCCGAGAGGGACTTCCCGGCAGACCAGAGTGTGCCTGCATTCTGATCTGAGTTGCCACGGGGAGAGGTAAGTTATATGCTAGAAAGCTGACGTGTGGAGGGGTGTGGGGGTGTGGGGGTGTGGCGGGGGGGACAACACAGGGCTGAGGGAAGGGTTTGTAAGATATGAGCAGAGAGGCGGATGGTCAGATTCAAGTCCCCACCCCACAACTCTCTCACCGTGTGAAGCTGGACTCTCGGCCTTTCCTAAGAAGTCCCCCATGAGTTTCAGGGGCTCCCAGTCTCCCTTGTCTGAGAGGCTGCTGGGACAATAAAGGAGAAAGCCAACAGGAAAGCAGGATTGCCTCAAGGCCAAGCATTTATTGTTACCTTGTTAAAATTCCCTCTGGGAAGGTATGGGACACTGTCCACTTGCCGTGCATTTTACAAACCCGTCATGGGTTGGGGACATCTTCACCATCCACGCTGACCCAGAAGGTGCCACCACCCAGGAGACGCTTTCCCCCACAACCTGTGAAGTGGCCTTTGGCCTTCTGGGAAGGGCTGTCACGATACTGGTAGAGCCTTCATCATGACCCTGCGGTCCAAATTTACATCTGCTGGGACCCCACCTGTCTTCATGATGTCAGTCTTTGGCGGGGTTCCCTGTTCTAAGGGCCCCATGCAGGCCAGGATTAGGAGAGAGCCCCCCTCTCTCTGCTTCTGAATCTAGTCCCCCTGACAATCTCTGTATCCCGTGGTGAGGAGTCAAGACAGAGAATCTGCTAAAAATGACCACTGAGTATGGATCGAGACTGACAGAGGTGCCCAGGACTGACGCCCGGAGTCCGTTGGGAAGGAGCCTTCGGGTGCTGTAGGCCTCCCAGCCCGTGCGGTGAAAGGGTAGAGTCTCTCCCTACCTAGACTTTGCCCTTGCAAGGAGCCCACCTAGCCAACAGCATCTCCGTGAAGGCTGCCAGAAGCTGTGTCACCCTTTGGGGACTCGGTTTGAAAGCGACGACTGGCTTCAGTTAGAAAGAGGGACCTCCCCCTCTCCTTGCTGGGCTGAGGGCTCGGTAGCCTCAGGATTCCAGGGGCGGGGAATGCGTGTTATAAACACTCAGGGGCATAGAGCCTGAGCCGGCCTGGGTTATACCCCAGAGGTTGACCCTGCGGAGTCCGGGTGTCTGCCGTGTGTCCTTTGGAGGCTGACACTCAGACAGAAAGCTTCCTCCCGGTCCCCGAGGCCCCTGGACTCAGGTTGTGAGGGAGACCACTGTCCCGTGGGACTCATATCTGTACCATGGGGATCAGCAACATTCAAGTTCATGGGCTGCATGCGGTCTTCCCACCAAGGGACGCTCTGAGTACCACAACAGGAGACTGGCTTTGGTGGCTCAGAGGTGGTGCTCCATCCCCACCCCCACACGATGCTGTCAGCTGTGGGAATCTAGTACAGCTGTGGGAACACAGCTACCCACCTCCCACCCTCCACAAGCCTTCCTATCACCCCAGGCAGTCTCTGCTCAGTTAGCGTGGACCCTGCACCCAGTAGGCCCGCAGGCTGTGCTGGTGGCTCTCCCAGACCTTGCTGGTGGCTTTCGGAAACTCTCAATATTAAACCTTCTGCACACCCCTCTTGCCTGGCTCCCCGTCCAAAATGGAGTGAACTCCCCCGGTGTCTGCAGATGTTGTGAATGAAAGTTAGGCTTCTTCCTCCCCTGCCCCATCCCTTCCAACTGTTTCCTGAGAGGGTTCAAAGCTTGAAACAAATGTTAGCGAATGTTAATCCTCACAGCTCCCTTGGGAGGAACCGGAAGTGTAACTGAGGCACAGAGAGGGGAGGCCACTGTGGGGAAGCCACACAGCAGAACACTGGCAGATCAAGACAGCGGCTAGAAAGGCCCTCCTCTGACAACCCGGGTGACCTTATTCTGTGGGGTTCGCACCTCTGTCAGCTCATGGGTGAGCTTGCCTTGTCTCAGCGGACAGGGACATCACCACAGAGGTTCGTCGGGCTAATGACAGGCAGTCTCCCATTCTATGCCCACACTTGGAATAGCTGTTTGGCACAGAGCTGAGTAACTATCCCCCTCCCACTCTTGAAATCACTTTTGTTCTGGTGACCGGATGTCTGTAGCGCCCTTAGGGAGGCCGCTGTCAGGCCCCTCCGCCCTGCTGAGATTCCCCTCCCCCTCCCAACACGTCCATTGGCCGTCACCAGCCTGGCCGTCACCAGCCTGGCCGTCACCAACCTGGCCGTCACCAGCCTGGCCGTCACCAGCCTGGTCGGCTTTGCAACTGGTTCTCAGTGGCCCTGCCTCTGCCAAGATTGGCTGGGGGGACTTCCCTGCTCCTCCTAGCAGGGCGTTCCGGGCCTAAAGACTGACCCTTCCTGACCAGCATAAAAGTACCAGCAGGACCCGGCTTGGACTTAGAAGAGCAGCCCCAGGGCCACCTGCTGGGTCCCAGCTGGGTCCTCAGAGATACGAGACACCTAGGTGGGCATTCTCTGTCCTCGGTGCCCACTGGAAATTGTGGCCATCTCTGGGAACTCGGTTCCGACACGCCCGTCTGGCCTCAGCTCCGGGGCACGCTGCACAGTGGGGGAATGAACGTCTCTGGGGCACAGGGCTGCTCCGCCGCTCTGCTCTTCTGGAGTTGAGCCCCCTGGCTTCCTCACACGTTGGTGACCTCCAAGCTGCTGTATCCCTCCAGACGGCACTGTTCGGGCCTGCCTTGGAGGTCATCCTCGTCCCAACAGTCCTCGTTCTCGAGAGAGCCATAGTCGTCATGGAAGTCAGGCTCTTTGCTGCTGAAGCCCCTTCCTATCTTGCCCAGGGGCAGCTGAGGAGAAAGGAAACCAGAGGACAGAGAAGGAGAGGGGTGAGAACTGGGCCCTGCTGTGGCATCTCCAGTGTGATTGCTGTGTGACCTTTGGCGTCTCTCCGAACCTCTCTGGGCTCCTCCATTTTGACTCCACCCCGAGTGCCCAGACACATGGAAGGGATTTGCAAAAATCCCATAAAGAACCAACACTAGAGTTTCCATCTAGAGAGATTTGATTAGTTACCAGGAGTGACTTCGGACTAATGATTCTACAGCCCCCACCACCACACCACGGGAACTGTTCACACACACACACACACACACACACACACACACACACACACACACAGAGGCCTCTTGGTGGAGCCTCTGGTTCCGAGCTGGTTTTTGCTCCCATGAAACTAAGCGGCTACGTGCTCAACTGCTGGTCTTTGTGGACTGGTGGGGTCCCCACTGGAGGAGTCATTTTCCTACAGGAACCTTTCAGACAGGGCTTCCAGACTTCCCTAATGTGTCACTATTTTGGCAGCACGTGTGTATCTGTACAGGGACACGAATCCCCCTCCTTCCCAATATTTTTTTTTCTCCTTTAGAATGAAGGTCCTCATGGCTAAAAGCAAGCCCTAGACCCTCAACAGAGCGCATGTCTTTCATGCCAGCCCTTGGGAAGCTGGGACTGGGGGATGGTGAGTTTTGGGCCAGATCTGACTACATAGTGACATGTATCTAAAACACAAAACAGGGCCAGGGCTGGTGAGATGGCTTGGCGGGTAAAGGTGTTCTGTACTGAGATTAGTGATCTGAGTTCAGTCTCTGGCACCCATACTTGAGGTAGAAGAGAACTGAGTCCTTCAGGTTGTCCTGTGACCTCTGCATGCATGCTGGGGTGTGCACGCACCGATATAATAAAAATGTTAAAACAAAACATAACAAGGAAACAAGAAAGGGTGATTGGGGTATAGCTCGGTGCTAGAATCTTTGCCTAGCACATAAGACCCTAGCCCTGGGCTCAGACTCCCAGCTCCGCAAAACCAAAACCAAACAAACAAACAAACAAAACAAAAAACAAAAAACAAAAAACAAAAAACAAAAACCCAAACAAAAACAAACAAACAACAACAAAAAACAAACAAACAAACAAAAACTAGGGTAGCTAGCTCAGGATATCTTCCTCAGAAGCCAGTGACAACCTGTTCTTTCAGTGCCCCTCCTGAGCTCAACGGAAGTTCCAGGTGACACCAAATGAAAGCAAAGACCTGCATGTGGTGACCACGACACTGGTTACATATGGCGTCTCTGTTGGTCTCTCGTCAGCTGCTCCTGTTCTGAGCTGTCCTACTGGGTTCGCTTGAGGTTCCTTGCTGGCTAAGGGGTCCAGAACCTAAGTCAAAGGTTTTCAGAGTCTGGAGCTCCCTGATCCCTCCTAGCAGCCAGCTGTGTGAGGTGCTCTGCACCCCAGGGGCCATGGGCTTCAGGAGGCCAGGGCGAAGGGTTCCCACAAACCGTAGCCACCCTGCCACCATAGACTTTGCCTTGCGTGGACCCTTGTCACTGGGCAGTACATTAAGCAAGGGCCCAGCTACGTGATGACTCTCCTGAGTGCACCTGTGACCCGAGGCTGCTCCAGGTTCACGGTGACAAAGAGGCCATAGGTCCATCCAGGAAAGGACACCTGACCCCAAGGTCAGAGCGCCCCACTCACCCGGCCAGCTCTGTACTTGCTATTGCCACCACCACCGTCCTCTTTCCCAGCTCTGGTGATGCTGGAGGCCCTGCCAGGTGGTGTCCCAAAGCGCTCAGACTCCCGGATGCCTGTGGAGCTGGAACATTTCACAAGCTAGAGTTAGTAAGAGACACAGACTACTGCCCCTGTCCCCACTCCCACATTTTTTACTGCTTTAGAATACGGGCTATTTCTTCAGAGGGAGAGAGACAAAGACAGAGACAAAGAGAGAGACACAGAGAGAGAGACAGAGACAGAGTGAGACAGAGAGAGACAGAGAGACAGACACAGAGAACTAGAGTTTGGTTCCCAGCACCCAGCTCCTGAGGTAGTCTCCCAACTTCTCAGGAACTCTTGGGATTCTGTGTCCCCTCATCTGACTGAAGTCCATCCCCTGGGCTCACGGTACACAACAAAGCACCCTGAAACTCAACTCAGGGACACTGCCTTGCCAGCCAAGTGTGACACGTACGGGCTGCATCACGCACAGAGGTGACAGCCAGCTGTTAGGTTCCGGCTAAGGCTGCCCGGCCTCTCTGTCGCTGGCCCGTCGGCCTCCAAGTCCTGGAGGAAGCCCGCTTCCTTCTTTTGATCCCATAGACAGAAATGCTACAGCTTTAATGTCGCTACCAAGGAGAAGGCATTCCTAATCGATCTCTAGACAAGGGGACCGGTGTAGGTGGGTGGCCGTGCTCTCTGCTCCCTTGGGTCAGAAGGACCATCTATATGCCTAATTCTGCCTCTAAACCTTTGTCTCCATGGCTACACCCGGCAGAGTGGCCACCGTGCTCTGTGAAATCAGCGCACCTTGTCCTCAGCTCAAGTCACACCTCACGCAGCCTTTCTCCGGCCGGACTGTTGGCTCTCCCTACTCTAAATGCCCAGTGCGTCCAATTTAGCATGTGCTGCATTCTGGACCCGATACTCTTCCCCCTCTTCCTGACCAGTGTGGTGTAAGGACGGATGGCACTCAGCCAGGCGAGGAGCGGGGCGGCGACAGTGCCATCCGATTCCTCGGCCCGCGCCTTGTGTGTCCTGAGTCCCGTGGCCCACTCACTTGGATGGATGGAAGATGGTGCTCATCTCCTCGGCCAGGTGTCTCCTGAGGATGTGCTTCCCGCTGGGGATGCCCAGGGCGGTGGCCATGGCCTCGGCGTTGAAGGTGGGCTCCAGGACCAGCACAGCGCCGTGGACACCACTGTTGGTCAGGTTGTCTGCGTACTCCTGAGGGCGGAAACGTGAAGTGGAGTCAGGGGCCATCGGAGCCAAGCAGGGATGTGACCCCAACAGCTGACTGATTTGAGAGTGAAGGGGACCTGTTCCCCATCCCCAGGGCTGTGCACATGAGGATCTAATGTCACTGACACTTGCTGGACCCTGGCGAGAGCCATAAATACTTCTAGAAAAATATTGCTAAGGATTGCCTCACTGTGGATTCTCGCATGGGGTCCCCAGTGGAGGAGTTAGAGGAAGGACTGAAGGAGCTGAAGGGGTTTGCAAGCCCATAGGAAGAACAACAATATCAACTAGCCAGGCCCCCCACCCCCCAGAGCTCCCAGGGACTAAGCCATGAACCAAGGAGTACACGTGTCTCCAGCTGCATATGGAGCAGAGGATGGCCTTGTCAGGCATCAATGGGAGGAGAGGTCCTTGGTCCTATGTAGGCTCGACAGATGCCCCAGAGTAGGGGAATTGAGGGGAGGGAGGTGGGAGTGGGGTGGGTGGAGAAACACCCTCATAGAAGCAGGGGGAAGGAGAATAGGATAGGGGGCTTGGGGGGCTGGGAAAGGGGATAACATTTGAAATGTAAGTAAAGAAAATATCCAATAAAAACGCGGGGAAGAATTGCCTTACAGATGAGGGCTTTCAACAAGGGTCCTACTGTAGCAGTAAGGGATCCCACTCCAGTGACAGAAATCTGTGTCCTTGTCAGGCTGGGTGGTGGCGCCCCCTACCGGACATCCACGTGGACATTGATTTGCATCTCATTTGCATAGGCTAGAGAATCACCCCAGCGCCTCCACCGCCATCACCCCTCTCACCTTCAGGTCGATATCCCGCACCCACTTGAGCACCCGCTGGTTGGTCCAGACCACAGGGTCTGTGTTCTGTGTTTCACAGCGGGCTCGGCGCTCCTGGAGGGCCTGGGGGATGGGAAACAGGGAGTTGGCTGAAGACAGGAGGGACACACGGAGGTCACATGTGGAAGGAAGTTGCGTGGTGTTAGTGGGGGTCTTCAGTATGCTAGTGTGGTGAGGGTCACCCACAGCTACCAAAGTCACCCAGTCTGTGTTGTGAGAAACAGAATGCCTTCCAGGGTGAGGTCTGGAGAGAGTCACTCTTCACGCAGTCTGTCCCAGGCCTGTAGCATCTCTGCCCCAGCGATGGGAGCAGGTGCTCAGCGGACATTTGTGGAGACCCAGCCTATGACAGGGAGGCTCTTGGGGTCTGTGTATCCTGACTGGAAATGCCGCCTTTGGGTCCTGTGGATGAATCAACTTTGTTGCCTTTCCCCAGGTCACCCTGGGTACTGACTCCCAGACCAACAGCTCCGACAGAGGTGTGCCCTCTGTGTTTGAATGAGAAAGGTCCCCACAGGCTCATATATTTGTATGTCCGGCTCCCACCTGGTGGAACTGTTTGGGAAGGATTAGGGGGTGTGGCCTTGTTGGAGAAGATGTGTCACTAGGGGTAGGAGGTGGGGACGGGCTTTGAGGTTTCAAAAGCGCATGCCATCCCAAGTCTCCCTGCCTGTGTGTGTGTGCCCAATGTGAGCTCTGCGGTGTGTGCGTGGGTGTATGCGTGTCCGATGTGAGCTCTGCGGTGTGTGCCCGATGTGAGCTCTGCGGTACTGCTCCAGTACCTCGCCTGCCTTCCTGCTGCTGTGCCTCCTTCCACGATGGAAATAAACTCACCCAATGAAGCCATTAGCGAGTGCCTAGGGAAATGCTTCCTTTCACAAGTTGCCTTGTCACAGTGTCTCTTCCCAGAAATAAAACAGTCACTAAGACACTCTCTCTAGGACTTCGAGCCCAATGTCTCCATCGCTTCCACTATCCCAGTGCATTGGCTCCATGTATTACAGTCAGGACACCCCATGTTTACCCTTCTTATCACACTGGGGATCCCACAGGCCTGAGCCTGGGCCCCCATCTTCTCCTTCTGACCAGTCATGCAGTGGGTGGTGGGCTACAGCCTTTTCTTGGTTCCTCTCTCAACCCTGAGCTGCTTATGCTCTGACGTGTCTCTAGAAAGAGTCACATAGACCAAGGGCCAGCCTCGCAGGGACCTTCCTCAGAGAACATGTAGGAAGATAAGCTGCGAAAGATGAGGCTGGGGCCCTGTATTCTCTGGCTTAGCAGAGTTCGGAATTAAGGAGCGTCAGAACTTAAACCTACAACAACAGCCAGGGCTCTGCTTGCTCCGCCCCCGTCCCAAACCCATTGCCCACTCCTTCTGTGTCACTGCTGCTGCAGACCTGCACTCTGGGACTTGGTCCCCACGCTTCTGTTGGCTGCATTTGCCTCCTTTATTGGCATCTGCCGATCCCTGCAACATCCCCTGTCTAACTTCACGCAGGAGCCCTCCTCGATCCCCAAGAAGGTATTTCCCAGAGCATTCAGAGAACGCTGGCTGGCTTCTTAGGATTGGACCATGGACTTGATGAGCAATGAGCTCTCTGAGAATAAAGAATCCCCCAGGCCCTCTGAACTGAGCCTTGGTTCTTGTCTGCTCACATAAGCAGTTGCTAGGGGGTGGGCGTGGGGAGGAATAGATAGTTGGATGAATGGATGGATGGATAGATGGACAGATGGACAGACAGACAAACAGACAGATGGATGGACAGATGGATGGACAGATGGATGGATGGCTAAATCGATGGATGGGTGGATGGATAGATGGATGGATGGGTAGATGGATGAATGGATGGATGGATGGATGGATGGATGGATGGATGGTTGGATGGATGGACAGATGGATGGGTAGATGGATGAATAGGTAGTTGTGTATATACATGAGTGGATAGATGGGGTGGGATGGAAATAGACAGGTGGAGAGATGGGGAGTGGATTGAGAGCGGGTAGATGGATGGATGGATGGGTGGGTGGATGGACAGTGGGTAGACTGATGGACGGGTGGGTGAGTAGTGGGTCAGCAGGTGGATGGAGGTGGTGGATGGGTGAATGGATGGGTGGGTAGATGTGTGGGTAGGTGGATAGATGGGTGGATGACTGGGTGGCTAGATTGATGGTTGAATAAGTGAATAGATGGATGAATCAGCGGGTGGGTGGGTGGATGGTTAGACAGAAGCTGGATGTGGAGATGGGCTGTGGGAGAGGCCTGCCCCGCCCTGCCCCACGCCCCTTTGGTCCTCACCTCCCTGCTGAAGTTCACTTGGTACAGAAGTTCGATCCCCAGCAGGATGCTGACTTGGTGGAACTTCTTGGACACGTTCAGGTGCTTCTCCAGGTCGCGCTTCATCAGCGAGTTCAGCATCCGCCCGTCGACCAGGTGGTTCTGGAAGGCCTGGGAATACTGCGACAGGCCGATGTCGTGCAGCCAGGCCTTGGCCACCCAGTGATGGTCCAGGTCGGCCGCTTTGGACAGGCTGAAAGGGAGACACAGCCAGAGAGAGAGGCAGGAGTGGGGACAGAGGCAGAGGCAGGGGAAGGTGGAGATGGGGTTAGAGATGGTCAGAGAGGGCCAAACGCAGGGCAGGGAGCACACAAGAACGCCAGAGAGGCCATGGGAAAGGGATGGGGAGGAGGGATAGAGGGCAAGAAAACAATGACAGAGAAAGCAGAGAAGAAAACAAGGGTCAGAGATGGGAGAGAGAGAGAGAGAGAGAGAGAGAGAGAGAGAGACAGACAGACAGACAGACAGACAGAAACAGACAGACAGAAACTCAGACACACAGAGAAAGAGCACCCAAGTCAGACAGAGACAAATTCAGGCAGAAACAGACAGATAGACACACAGATATTAGGAAGAAGTGGGTGGAGATGGAGCGATTAAGACAGACAGACAGACAGACAGACAGACAGACAGCAGAGTATCCCAGGGACAAAAGGAACACCCACAGACCGCACAGACTAAAACTGAAAGGAGCAGTGTCAGGGGAAGAGATGTCTATAGCCAGGTGCACCCTGCAGAGCCCAGGACCCTTTGAAGCCGCAGGATGACACTGCCTCCCCTGTCCACCGGTCTGCTGCCCTCTGGTCCCTTTTCCTGTTTGGGGCAGGGGGAGGGGAGAAGCCCTTATGGCCTTCATAGGTCCACTCACAGTGTGCCAGAGTCTTCTGTCCCAAGACAGCGCTGTGACTCAGCTCAGAGAAACCCAGATCTCCCCAGAAGCCCAGAAACATGCACATTGTAAATTTGCAAACAGGCTTTAAAACGTTTATTATTTACTGCTTTTATGTGTATGTCTCCTTGTGATTTATGCATGCTGTGTGTGGGGGGGGTGGGTATTCTCCAAGGACACGGGTTATCTGATTGCCTGGAATTGCAGATATTGGCTTTGCTGAGAGAGAGAGAGAGAGAGAGAGAGAGAGAGAGAGAGAGAGAGAGAGAGAGAGAGAGAGAGGGGCACCTGGCTAAGGCCGTCCCTAGCTGTTATTCCTCTGCCCACCACACGGTGGCAGCCTCACAGAAGGAATGAGGTCCTCCTCGCAAGGAAATAATGACCCAGTAACGGATGGTGGGGAAACAACACTGTTTAAGTAGGAGCCAGGGGTGGACACAAAGGGAGCACTCACACAAAGGGGAGCACTCACACAAAGGGAGCACCCACACAAAAGGAGAATCCACACAAAGGGAGCACCCACACAAAGGGAGCACTCACAAAAAGGGAGCACTCACACAATGGGAGCACTCACACAATGGGAGCACCCACACAAAGGCAGCATCCACACAAAGGGAGCACTCGGGACAAGGGAGCACAATTAGCTCACAAAGCGACATTGGCATTCTCTTTGGGGCAGCGGGGCCTGGCTGACAGTTGTGCTCCCAGTCTGAAAGCTTTCTTGCCCTTCCTTCTTCGCCCCAACACTGAGCATCTTCTGAGCCTGCACTGGAGGTGCTGATAGGGCTCCCCCACTTCTTTCCCCCCAGGGGAGGTCTCTCCTGATCTGTTTTAGGTTGCCCCCTCCTATCTGGTTGGTGGTCATTGCCCTCAAAGCACTTGACGCATATTGCGTTTAAGTAGAGGAATTGATCCACAAGTCTACTGTCCCTTGTCTCTAACTTAGGACACAGAAGTGGTGGTCAGGAATGGGGCCATGCTAGCTGGGTGGTGGTGGCGCACGCCTTTAATCCCAGCACTTGGGAGGCAGAGGCAGGCGGATTTCTGAGTTCGAGGCCAGCCTGGTCTACAGAGTGAGTTCCAGGACAGCCAAGACTACATAAAGAAACCCTGTCTTGAAAAACAAAACAAAACAAAACAAAACAAAACAAAACAAAAAAAAAAAAAAAAGGGAATGGGACCATGCTCACTGATGCAGGGGGTGTGGGCCGATCGGCCAATGTTCACTACCTGTCGTCAGAGTGTCTGCACGGGGTCCTGGCTCCCTCTCCCTTGCTGTGCTCCAACCTCCCGGAGCCACTTGGCTGCTTCGCCAAGGACAGGACCTTGTCCTCTGTCTCCAGCCCTGTTGCCCCACACACCCTCTTCATCATTTTTTACGGACTCCGCTGGGCTGTCTGATCTCCCAGATACCTTTCAGGAATATCCTCCCTTCCCCCCACCAGGATCCTTCTTTCACTTGCCCAAGCTCCAGATCCCCACGTGTGTGCCTGACATGTTGGGGTTAACAACAGCTTGCAGGCCAATTCCCTTGCTAGACTGTGCTGGTAAGGAAGGCACCAGGCAGCTCACTCGGCCCACCCAGCTGGGTGAAGGTTGCCTGGTGTGACTCGAAACTCATTGCGTGGACAACAGGTGAAGGCTAGGGGGAGGGACTGGGCTCCCATCTGCCCTGGTGCAGCTCTTAAACTAGAATATTCCAGTCCAAGATAATCTTCCTTCTGGGATGATGGCTCCAGGGCAGAGCCTTCTCACCCTCCAGGGCTGGCCCAGCATGTCACAGGGGGCCCTTACCCAGCCCCAGCGTTCCCGGCCATCGTGGCTCTGAATTGGGTGCTCATGACAGCGCTGTCACTCATGGGAACAAGGGGAGAGTGTCCCCACACTTCTGAAGTCAATAGTGCCACACGGTTGCGGGGGTGGCCAGGAGGCACACTCCTGCCTCTGTAAGTTCCCAAAGAGCGTACCCGAGACCTTCAAAATGCCCCTCTGCGTTGAAGCTTGGTCACTCTAGCCCAGCTGTCGCTCAGAGCTGATGTTGGAAGCCAAGTGTGGCGTCCACAGGAACCCCAGATGCTCTTTCAACCAATACTTTGTCAGAGCCTCGTCCTCGGGTGGCGCTAGGCCAGGCCCCAAGGTCTGAGGCTAGGCGTGTCACGTAGAGAGCGTCTGGGTCACAAGTTAATAAAAAACGCGAGGAGGCTGTTCTAGGTGTGGGGCCTTGCACCTCTAGGGCTGGATCTTCTGTAAAATGGGGATAGCCAAATTTGCCTCAAGGAGTGGTGGGGACTGAAGGGATGGGAGAACGGAAGGCCCCTAAGCCCAGCTCTGTAGCGCACAGTAGGGCCGGCACCACGGGAGGGTGGACAGACACCTTGGATGCGGTGCAGCTTTTTGCATGTTACCTGTCTCCAAGGGGGGGGGCTGTTATGTCTGCCTGTGGCGTGGATGGAATGGGTAAGTGGAATTGTGTCAAGAGACGGGGTGGGGTGGGGGCGTGGGGGGCTGGATTGGGAGGATTGGCAAAGGGAATTGTGAGGCCCAGAGAGGTCACGCCCATTGTCACAGCTAGATGAGTTTGAGACAACCCACCTAAGGCTCTGGCCCTAGAATTCAGGGGCTTTTGAAAGTTCCATGGCTGGGTCAGGGGGCTGGAGATGCAGAGTTATGTGGCCTTGTACAGTTTGTTTGGAGAAGGCATCCAAGCTGTGCTAGATTCCTAAACAGCTCCAATCCAGCCGTGTGGTGGTGGTGGTGGTGGCGGCGGCGGCAGCAGCGGCGCACGCCTGTAATCCCAGCACTATGGGAGGCAGAGTCAGGCAGATTTCTGAGTTCGAGGCCAGCCTGGTCTACAGAGCGAGTTCCAGGACAGCCAGGACTACACAGAGAAATCCTGTCTCGAAAAAAAAAAAATCCAAAAAACCAGAAAAAAAAAAAAAAAAACAAACAAACTCCAATCCTTAACTTTTGGCTAACTCCCCTTTGCTTTACAGGTGGGGAAACTGAGTCCCAGAGAAGATGCAGTTACCCAGCATGCTAGGAACAGGCTTGATTTCCATAGGGGATAGGAATCTCACAGCAAGGTATCTTTCCATAGGACACAGACTGCCTAATGTGGGGACCCCACATCTCCGGGACAGTCCTGCCTGAACTCCCCACTGCACACGCAGCTTTGAGTCGTCATTCTGAGTTCCTGGATCTCAGGTGCAACTCCCGTTAGGAGCCGGTGTTTGTGCCCTTCCCCCACACCTATGTGACAGTGTCTGAACGAGGCTGTGGAGACGTTAGCGTTCCCCGACATCACTGGGGGTTAGTTATACTCCCCCGCCCCTGTGTGAGGACCCTGAGGAAGGCAGGCTGCCGTGTATAACTAGGAGAGGCAGTCCTGATGGAGCCCCGCCACACTGACACTCTGCTGACTTTGTCCTTCTCGCCTTCAGAACTGGGAGAAACAGATGACTGGTGTCTGATCGCATTTTGTATGGCAACCTAAGCTGGTGGGGGGGCAGCCATGCTTTGGGGACAGTGGTGGACCCTTAGGCAGTGGTGGGGACTCTGTGAGCTGAAACCCAGCAGCCCCACATGCTCGAGGGGCGCAGGTGGCATGGAGGGACCCTATAGGATGTAAGGCGTGGTGTGAGCAGGGGTCTCTAGCTCCAGTAGTCAGGGTAGGAGCAGGGACTTGGGGTCTAGAAGATGAAAGCAGCCAGGAAGTGGATGGGAAGGTTCTTCTGGAGTCCTGGAGTCGGAAGGTCCCCCCCGCCCCCGGGATTGAAGAGGTGGGTACCAGAGCCCTGGAGCCCCCAAAGGCCCATTGGTTTGAAGGGGTGCCTCCTGGCCCCACCCCATCAGCCCTTCTCTCCCAGCCTGACACCTCTGTTGCTGTTGCCAAGCTGACCCCCTTCTCAGTAATCCTTGCCCCCAGTGACCCATGGTACCAGAGCCTCTCCTGCCACTGCGTTTCTCTGCTTCAGAACCGGCCTGTTTCTCCACCCCCTCCTCCCTTAAATCCACAAAGTAGCTTCTCTGCAGAGAGCGGCACACGCCACTAGGTTTGATTAATTAACTGTACAGAAACGACGGGAAACCGGCGAAGGAGATAATTATGCAAAACAGACCGTGTCAGGTTTACAAAACTGGCCCCTCCCCACTTGGAGCACCAAGTGGACTGGGTGCTGGGGCGGGGCTTCCGTTTTCATCCTAGCTGCTCAAATGGGGGACTCCCCACCCCTGCCCCCGTCCCTGCCCCAGCCTCCCCGCCCCCGTGCGCGCACGCCCCCAGCAGGTCAAGAGAGAAGTAGGAAGGGAATGGGGCTGGGTGGGGGTGGGGTGGGGAAGGAGGACAGGTCTCTAGCATGGACGACTAACACCAGGTGCTAGTGTTAAGTAGTACAAGATGCCTAACCAGTTGGCTCCACTCCTGTGTAAGAGATTAAGGCAATCCAATCGCTCCATCCCGACCCCCTAACACCCCCCCTTCAGTCTTTCCTCCTGCTCCCTTGCCCAACCCTGGTGGATAGATGGAGCTTTGAGCAGGTAAGGCAGACATTTTTGTTACGTGTGGTCCCTGCTGTCTAGGCAACCACCCACTCTCCTCTGCTCTGGGCATGCGCGCCTTCTCCTGCGAGTTCATTTTTCCATGGCGACGGGGCATGCTTAGGTCATCTTTGCTGTACCCGATATCCTGAAACCCGATGTGGCCCAGCGTCCTGCTGGGTGACAGAGAGGCTCAGGACAGATTTCGTCCTTGCTTTGTCCAGGTTTCAGTGGCTCACCTGCGGCCCGCCTCGGCGTCTCGGTAGTCCTCAATGGCCAGGCGGAGTTTGCGCCTGTGCAAGGAGCTGCCCACGCCCAGGCCCAACTCCAGGTCCTCGTCACTCAGGCTGAGAAGCACCTGCGTTCAAGGAGGTGAGAGATGGGGCGAGCTGTGGGGAGAGCCTGGCCCTGGCATCTGGAGCTCCAGGCCCTGTTGCTGCTGCTGAGCCAGTACGGAAGGGTCTGAGGAAACGGGGCTCCTCATCTGTAACCCTCTCCCAGCCATCTCTCTAGACAGAGCACCAGGACGTCTCTGCAGCCTGTGACGACTGAGACTCCCAATAAAGCTGTCTCTAGGGAGTGGTGGCACATGTCTTTAATCCCAGCACGTGGGAGACAGGCAGGCGCATCTCTGAGTTCAAGGCCAGCCTGCTGCTCTACAGAGTTCCAAGATAGCTAGCCGGGGGCTCCGTCGAGGAAACCCTGACTTGAAAAACCAAAAGATGGTTGGAGAGATGGCTCAGCGGTTAAGAGCACTGACTGCTCTTCTGGAGGTCCTGAGTTCAAATCCTAGCAACCACATGGTGGCTCACAACCTCTATTGTGAGATCTGATGCTCTCTTTTGGTGTGTCTGAAGACAGCCACAGTGTACTTACACATAATAAATAATAAATAAAAATAAATCTTTTTTAATAAAGGAAAAATAAAAGATAAAAAACAAAAAGCCTGTTTCTAGGAGCCGTAGGATGTCTAATGCGTGGATCCTCATGTCCCCCAACACTGTCTTGCTTCAGTTGTCTCCTGATGACTCTTGCTGGGCTCCGAGAGGTCTTGGGCTCAGCTACTGTTATGGCTTACTGTTGGGTGGAGCACTGTTTGACCCAACACAGGTGGGGCCACCCTGTAGGCTAACCCCCTCCCCCCTACTCCAGTCCTGTTCCTCTTCTGCCAGCTTGGGGGAAGTTGGTCACCATCTGAGGTTGGTCCCCTTCTAAGGACGAGGTGTCGTGACTCCAAAGGGCTGTGTTCCTTGCTAGGAAGACTGATTTATTGGTGACCCGGACCTGCGATAAACTGGCCAACGCATGCACTATATTTCTTCTTGTCCACAGAGTAGAATGGAGACCAGTCACCCCCTGGGAGGGTGTGGCACTCACAGGAGGGTTCAGAGGGGTCCCCCAGGGGCCCGAGCTGCCTACCTTCCCACTCTTGACGTTTTCTGCACAGGCCTTGACGTACATGGGCATGGCCATCACCACCTCCAGCCAGGCCTGCACCGTGCCGGCCTTCCAGTGGGACATGGGCGTGGTCCTCACCAGCTCCACGTGCTGAAGACGGTCCATCTGCTCCTCTCCCTCAGAGAGGCTGAGGCTGTGGCGGGTGGGGCTGCACTGGCTGTCGGAGTCTGCAACAGACAAGTACATGGAGCAGCTGTGGGGAGGAGCCACGTTCAGGGTCCGGTTGTGGGGGGCCTCCGAGGCGCAAATCAAAGGGGCTCTCCGGGTACCCTGCCCATGCTCCAGTGGATGGCCCCACATCCACTCACACACAGGAAACATCGATAGAATTCGGGGGTCATTGAAGGAGAGGGGGGATAAAGTTGGGATGGGTGTGTCGAGCAGAGGGGGCATTGAATGGGGGAGTGGTGGGAGGGGGGAGATGTAAGAAATTGTTAAAGAGCCGGGCAGTGGTAGCACACGCCTTTAATCCCAGCACTTGGGAGGCAGAGGCAGGTGGATTTCTGAGTTCGAGGCCAGCCTGGTCTATAGAGTGAGTTCCAGAACAGCCAGGGCCACAGAGAAACCCTGTCTCAAAAAACCAAAAAAAAAAAAAAAAAAAAAAAAAAAAAAAAAAAATTAAAGAATGAATAAAAATCAGAGCCACCCCTCCCCCCATTACACAGTCCTCTCCGCCTCTCCAAAGAGGCAAGAAATATGATATTCCAGAAAGGAACAAACCTAACACAAAAATGTAACTCTCCCAATGCCACCCCTAGACAGCAGCTGTTAGTATTTAGTTAAATAGTCTCCAGGAGACACAAACGCCCAGGGCGTGGACCCACACGCAACGTCCGTCCATGGCTCTGTTCTGCTTGATAGACTTTGGCCCAGACACTGTGACAGGCATTGTTCCGTTTCAGTAGAGGATTTCAGGGCGATCTCTTGACAGGGTGGCAGGGAGGCACCCAACTTATTTCATTCTGCATAGGCTGGGGGGGTGGCGAGGTGGGGGAGGGGAACGGGGTTGTCCCCGGTTTTACACACTATAGATACAGAGTGGCGAAGAGCATCAGGAGATTGTTTTCGTGGGGTAGATGGGACCCAGCTCCAGCCCCCTAACACACAGCAGCCTGTCCCTGGAGTAGCCACATAGACAGAAGGAACTGATACAGTGTTTGTGTTGCAAACATGAGGACTTGGGCTTGATTTCCTAAACCCATGTTAAAAAAAAAATAGATGGGGTCAGCAAGATGGCCCAGTGGGTGGTGCTTGCTGGACAGGCATGGTGACCTGCGTTCAACCCATGTAGAAATGGAAGGAGACAACTGAATCTAGCTATCCTCTGCCTCTGTCCCTACAGGCATGCATGCATGGGTCCGTGCACACACACATACACACATACACAAATTATAATTGTATATAAAGATGTGCATAGCCGGGCGGTGGTGGCGCACACCTTTAATCCCAGCACTTGGGAGGCAGAGGCAGGCGGATCTCTGAGTTCGAGGCCAGCCTGGTCTACAGAGTGAGTTCCAGGACAGCCAGGCTATACAGAGAAACCCTGTCTCAAAAAACCAAAAAACAAACAAACAAACAAACAAACAAAAAAACAAAGATGTGCATAGAAGTCATTCTGTAATCCCCCTGTGGAAATCAGAGACAGGTGGATCCCTGGAGCTCACTGGCCAAACAGTCTAGTTACTAGGATAGGCCCAGGCCAGTGAGAGAGCCTTTCTCAAAAACCACAACGGGTAGGTGCCTGAGACAGGAAAGGTGATGTTGTTCTCTGGTCTCCGCACTTGTAGGCACACACAGGAGCACACATCTGCATCCACACATACATATACATACACAAATGCACATATGTGCATGTGTACCTGCACACACATACATGAACATGTATGAACACACACACACACACACACACACACACAAACTCTATGAGATGTATAACTTTAAACTGCACATGGTGGTGCATGCCTGGATTCCCAGATCAGGAAGACTGTGAGTTTAAGAAGCATCTATTAAATGGGTGTAAGACGTTATCTGCCTCCTAGGCGGACAAGAATGTTTCACCTCTGGCTGTGATGATGTGGTAGGCCCTCCCTCAGGGACAGCTGATACTGGTAGCCAGGGCCTTACCTGTATTTATAGGATATTTGTAGGATATTTAATCACACTGGGGACTTGGGCACATTTGGGCCACACTTAGAATTCATCGGGTGCCTTGGTCCCATAAAATGCTTGGATAAGATGCAGTTGTTGTGGTTGTGTTTGTTTGCTGTTTAACCTAGGTGCCTAGGAAGGGATTCCAGTGAGCCTGGACTAGACCCCAGGCTGGGCTGGGGTGGTCAGGGTCAGGGGTGTTGGGAGGTAAGGAATGGAGCTGAGGTTTTATGTCAGTGGGGAGTGTCTATAGTGCTTGATTGCCAAGAAAGGGGTCTGTGGGAGGTTGGGGTGGGGGTGAGAGCGGGGAAGGCGAGAATCAGGCAGGGAGGGGGCTGAGCAAACACCAGCATCCTTCTAGAAACAGCAAGCCTCGGAAGGTGAATGGGAATGAGAGCGGAGTCAGAGGGGGGAGGCGGAGGAATGATTGACAAGCGGACACAGTGTAAAGGGAACAGTCCATGTGTGCGCCTCTGTGTGTGCATGTGCCCATGTGAACCCATGTGTGCACAATCGCGCGTGCGTGCTTGTGTCTGTATGTGTTTGCGTGCAGATCTCCTACAGCCCGTAGGTAGGTTTGTGTGTGTGTGTGTGTGTGTGTGTGTGTGTGTGTGATTGTGTATGCATGTGCATGGTCGTGTGTGCTCCTGTCTGTTTTTGTGTGCAGATCTTCTGCAGCCAGCAGGTGTGTGTGTGTGTGTGTGTGTGTGTGTGTGTGTGTGTATGTGTGTCTGTGTGTATGTGTGTATGTGTGTCTCTGTGTGAGCATGTGCCCATGTGTACCTGTGTGTGTGCAGGAGTTGATCTCACACTCACACTTGCTTGTGGAACACGAGGTGGTGGAGTGCCAGCGGCTGTGCAGGCTCCCCCCATTAACTCACACCCCCAGGTTTAGGTTGAACCCCTCAGTCCCCACACCTTCCTCCACCCATCTCAGGACTGAATTGCAAAGGGGAGGGTTCTGTAGGATATTTGATCACACTGTGAACCGGGAGACTGTTATTTGCTGGAAAACCTGTTTCTAGCGGTGGTGTGGCTCAGCCCTTAAGAACACACCTTGAACCCCTCTGGCTGGAACACAGACACACCCTCAGTACACACCTTTAGTCCCGAACAAAGAAGGGAAAGTTAGTTTGTAGAAAGAAGCACCCATGTTTGAGAGTGATATTCAATTGAGTGGTAGACAAAGAAAGATTCGACAGAACGGGATATGCCTCACTCTCGTGAGGAGAAGAAAGGAAAGCCACTTAAGAGAGCAGCGCGAAAGGGCTGTGGGGAGAACTACCAGGAGAGTTTTACAGAGACTGGTTGAATAGAGACCAAACTAGACACAGCCGAAGACAGGAGTTGACAGAGGATGAGAAGGAGCCAGAAGATTAGAACGGATTGCTAGAGTTCGTTCGAGGCCAAGCAGAGCAATTTGGGAGAAGCCCAAAGAAGCCAGATTGAATCAGTCAGCTTGGAGAGGAGTTGGACCCAGAACATCCAAGGTGACCAGCCAGTCAGAGATGAGAAAGAACTAGGAAGGGGCGAGTTTATTCGACAGTAATCGCAAAGGCTGAAACCATTCTAGGCCTAGAGAGGATTGCGCGGAGGCTAGAAGCTTCCAGGACTAGGCCTGGGTTAGCAGATGGAGGCGGCAGGCCTCAGAGATGAGAATTACAACAGGAGACAAGAAAGACACTTTTACGGAAGGGTGTGGCAAAGGGTGGTTGTTAGGGCGGAAAGCATCAGCTACACTGCTGCTCCCCCAGATGCTGGCCTGACCGATGGGTTCCCATGCCTGGGCTCCCTTCAGTTCTGTGGTTACTTTCCTTCCTTCTCAGCTCTGAGAGTGGGCATGTTGACAGCCTGGCTGTCCAACCAGAAGGCTGGAGTCTGGGGATCGGTTATGCATGGGAGGTTTCTAGGTTTTGTCTATCAGCGTATGTGCACATGCGTGTGTGTGTGTGTGTGTGTGTGTGTGTGTGTGTGTGCGCGCACATGCCCTATTAAGAACACTGACAGTGCTGATCACAGCCTTGCTGCAGAGGCTTTCCAGAAGGCCACAGGCCCTGTGGAGGCCACCACAGGGGCCAGGCACAGGGATTGGCACAGGGTTGCATCCTCAGCTTAGAGGAACAAAAGAAGTCTGTGTTTGATATTCCCTCTGTGGGACCATAGCCAAGTCTGTTGGTTCCCAGTCTCCATCTGACTTTGCTCACATCGAGGACTTGGGTATCTGTGGCAAGATCATCTGGCCCAGACCACAACGCCCCAGACCGTCATGTGTGGTCCACTGCACAAAGCCCTTGGGAGAAAGGCCTGGCTGGGCGGCTCAAGGCCAGCATGGAGGCTTTGATCTCCATTGCCTTATTCAGTCCTGCTGCCCCCCATGACCCCCACCCCCGTGGGTTGGTTGTTTCACTTTCTGGATCACTGGTTGTCCTGTAATTATCTTCAGAGTGTGGTCCCTGAGACAACAACGTCAACGGTCAACGACATCACCCAACAGCAGGCTAGAGAGGAAACTCCTGGGAGTCCTTGAGCGGCGACCAGCTTCTACAGATGTCCCAGGGATTTGGAGGCGAGTTCCAGGACACACCCATTGCTTTAGCGGCCTTTCTCACACTTACTTCGCAGGATCAGCTGAGCAAGACCTACATACAGCTCATCCAGCGCTGTCTCAGTGTCCCGGCTCAGATAGTTAGAACGGACACCAGGGATTCGCAGCACCCCTTCCATCCACGATGCTACAGGCTGCTTTTAATCCTCAAGGTCTCAGTCATGGGACAGGGTACCCATGATGACTCCACAGTGATATGTCTCTGCTTGGAATAATTCACCTAGACGTTTATCAGGGTTTTTTGTTGTTGTTTTGGTTTAGTTTGGTTTGGTTTGGTTTGGTTTACCACTTCTTGTTTCAGAGCCAGATTCTGGGCATCTATTTTCTGACTTGCCTGAGAAAGTGATTGAAAAATCTCCTTTGATTCAAAGTGTTTGGGGAGGGGAGAGTGGTAAGCCCTCAAGACTTGTCTATCTAGAAAAAGCTTGCGTCTGCTTCCCAAGGGGCACTGTGCAGTGGGGAGGGGTGTTCCCTGCACTTTGTCTCTTCACCCTGGAGACAGGGCTGCTTTAATCTCCCATCCTCAGGTTTGGCAAGGGAAGTCAGCGCAGTCTCATTGGCTTCTGTGTGTCTCAGTTTCATTACAATGAGGTTAGATGTGATATTCTCTCTCTCTCTCTCTCTCTCTCTCTCTCTCTCTATCTATCTCTATCTCTATCTCTATCTCTATCTCTATCTCTATCTCTATCTCTTTGTCTGACTTTCTCTCTGTGTCCTCTTTCTGACTCTGCCTCTCTGTGTATCTATCTGACACTCTGTCTCTGTCTCTCTCTCTCTGACTCTGTCTGCCTCTCTCTCTGTCTGCCTCTCTCTGTGTTTCTCTCTCTGATTCTGTCTCTCTGTATGTTTTTTGTCTTTGTTTCTCTGTATCTATGTCTATCTGACCCTCTGTGTCTCTCTCTGACTCTGTCTCTCTGACTCTGTCTCTCTTTCTCTGTATCTCTCTGATTCTGTCTCTGTCACTCTGTCTGTCTGTCTGTCTGTCTGTCTGTCTGTCTGTCTCCCTCCCCCGTCTCTTTCTCTCGTGCCACACCTGCCACGCTGCAGCTGTGGAAGTCAGAGAGTCGCCTCCGGTGTCTGTCTTCCTCTTCCACCTTGTTGGATACTGCCTTTTCTAATTCACCACTGTGTAGCCCAGGCTAGCCGACCCATGAGCTTCTGAGCTTCTGGGATGCTCCTGTTTCTGTCTTCCGTCTCACCTCAGTCAGGTGGCAGACGCCCCGTGGGTTTATGTAGGAACCAGATCTCCCTCCCTTGCTGCGCCAGCCCTGTGGCTCCTCTGTAATTTCTTCTTCTTCTTCTTCTTCTTCTTCTTCTTCTTCTTCTTCTTCTTCTTCTTCTTCTTCTTCTTCTTCTTCTCCTCCTCCTCCTCCTCCTCCTCCTCCTCCTCCTCCTCCTCCTCCTCCTCCTCCTTCTTCTTCTTCTTCTTCTTCTTCTTCTTCTGGTTTTTCAAGACAGGGTTTCTCTGTGTAGCCCTGGCTGTCCTGGAACTCACTCTGTAGACCAGGCTGGCCTCGAACTCAGAAATCCCTCTGCCTCCCAAGTGCTGGGATTAAAGGCGTGCGCCACCACACCCTGCCTTCAAATCCAAATTTAAACTGTTGTGACTGTTGTATTAGACTAACAGATGAACTTTTCATATCATTATTTATCTCTGTATCTTCTACTCCCCCCCCCCTTGCCAGGGAGTGACTTTTAAGGCACAGCCCAGATCAGTCTAGCACCCGTGATCATTCTGCCTCTTTAAGCATGCTACAGACTTAGCTCCTTATCTCTCTGCTGTGCTTTCTTGGGAAGTTATTTCCTTCGAGCTGTTTTCAATTTTTGAAAATTCTCTCCTTGGCTACCTAATCTGTAGTTGAACTGTTTAGTCAGTGTTGGCATTACAAACTCTATACGATTTCCAGAATGTTAACCGTCTCTAAGTGTGTCTTCTACCTGGCCCGGGTGGACAGCTCCTCGTGCCACGCAGTGTTCATCCTGTCCTGGGCTTGCTCTGCAGATGCCGCTGGGGCGCTTTGTCTGTCCAGCTATGAGAGGATGTCTCTGATCAGTCTACTCGATTTTTCTGAGATAGTGGCAGACTTCAACTCACTACGCAGCTAAGGGTGACCTTAAACCCCTGATCCTCCTGCCTCCACACTCCTAGCTCTCATATGGCAGGTGTGTGCCACCACACACCTTGGTGCAGTGCTGGAGATCACGTCGAGGCCCTGTGTGTGCTGAGAAGCATGCTGCCAGCGACCGGACAGCCCTTCCCTCCTGTCTCCTGACGGTTTACAGCCTGGGCTGGTTCGTGGTGAGGCTCAACATGTTCCTGGGCAACCCTGGGAAGGGTTAGAGACACAGCAAGGGGTGGGATGGTGCCCCTAGGTGAAGCAGCCTGCTCTGAGGCTGGGGGATTGCTGTTGGCTCTCTGACTGCTGAGTTAGGAAGCCAGGGACCCTGCTGTGAATGAGAGACGTGAGAGACAGAGACAGGCAGGTGTGTGCAGTCACACACACACACACACACACACACACACACACACACACACACACAGAGAGAGAGAGAGAGAGAGAGAGAGAGAGAGAGAGAGAGAGAAGACAGAGGGTGCTTGAGGGAAAGACCTTGTTGTCATGTTCTCTGACCGCAGAGGAAGAGGCCAGTTGGCTGCTGTCCTTGCCCAAGAAGACAATGTCTATCCTAACAGGAGCCACTGGCAACTGTGGGGAAGATTTATGCTCTCAAATGCTTGATCCTGCTGTTCCCTGGGCCCAGAGATGGCAAAATCCTTTCCAATCTTTGGGTCCCTGTTTACATGTTGTTGTCAGGAAACACTTTGCTGGTTACTAGTGTCATCCCTCTCTCTCTCTCTCTCTCTCTCTCTCTCTCTCTCTCTCTCTCTCTCACACACACACACACACACACACCTGCCATCACCACCAGTACACAAGCCCTTACTAACTCAGGACATTTTCTGACAACGAGCACCTCTCACCTTGGGAACCAATTTCATCTCCGAAATCACTGGCCCAGCATCCTTGTCTCCCTGCAGCCTACCCTTCCGCAGGAGAAGGAACGGGTTGGCCCTGGGTGTCTCCAGTACCTAGCAAGGTGCTGAACCGGAGCAAAGGTTAGCAGCTGACTCTTGTGTTTCTAGAAAGTGCGGAAGCTTTCCAAAGTATCTGCTTGCCTGTTCTGTGGTCTAAGCACCCCCCTTTCCAGCCGATAGGGAGTCACTGGGGAGGGGGTGGAGCGGGGTGGGGTGCTCTCAAGGTGGCCTGCCTGGAGGGCTAAGAGAAGGGAGCAGGGAGGAGGAGGGGGAGGAGGAGGGAGAGGAGGAAGAAGAGAAGGAGGAGGACTAGGAGAAGGAGGAGGAGGAGAGGAGGAGGAAGAGCTGAGGAGGAGGAGGACTAGGAGGAGGAGGGTGGTCTCCTGCCAGCCACCTCCTCTCTCTTAGGCCATAGTCTGCAGCTGGCTGTCCCTCATGAGTGCCATGAGTTCTTGTCCTTTCCTCTCTGCCTGCAGCAAGGTCTGTCCACCTGACTGACATTGGCCCCAGTCATTCTTTGCCCCCAGGCTGTCCTGTGCACTGTGGCAACTGAGCCGTTTACCTGAACTCAGCCCACAGGGTCCCTGCAAACAGTACACACACACACACACACACACACACACACACACACACCCCACCCTGGAGTAGCTTGCGCTGCCCCTGGGCTCAGATCTTAGGTCATCCTGACCTAGCAGCCAGCCAGACTCGGGTCAAAGATCCCTGTGGCTGGCCTGCCATGAGGAAACACCCACCAGCATTCTGACAACCAAAGCGGGAGTCTCTATTTTTAAACCCTGCTCTAAGACACGAAGGTGGCCTGTGATGGCTGCTGGCGGCCGCGGCGTGCTCTGGAGTGCACTGAGGACGCTCAGTCACAGGAACAACAGATGGGGTCCCAGCTCACAGGGTCGGGGATAGCTTAGGTCCCAGGGAGCCTGACAGAGGCAGAGCCTGCAGGTGGCTACCACGCTGGTGGGGCCACAGTGGGACCTTGGGCAGGCAGCGAGGAGGCCAGGCTCCACACCTATCCACAGCACCCTGCTCGGGGCCAGGTAGGTTCTCAGGAGGCCTGGGGTTAGCAAGATAAAGCATGGGCCCCAAGCATGTCCCTCAATCATGCTACCAGGCCTCTCGGGAAGTGACAAAGCTGAAAAGTGCCATTTTGACCTGACATTACTGCTTCATGCTTTTCCCAGAATCACCCTTATTTATTTCGTTAGTTTTTTGCTTTTACTGTGACCACCAACGCCTCACAGGTGCCTGTCTCTGGCCTCAAAGGATCTCCCCGTGTGCGGCCCCTCCTCAACAGCACAGGAATTGGCTTCCAGGGTGTGGCCAGCCCCCATCCCGCTCTGTGCTTTGCAATTACTTCCAGTATCACATAGTTACCCAGCAATTGTGCGTCTACAAAACCAGTTACCGAAAACTTCCTATTTCTGCCTTGGCAATTTGTTCTACTGCCTAAGAACACCTCTTATCTGGGAAGTTCTTCTTGTGATCTAATCTGTGATAGCAGCTTATTATTATTATCCCGTTGTCCTGAGATTCCCATATCTGTCTCTTTGTTAGCATGTTTCCTAGGCAACCCTGCCGGAACGCAGGTGGCCACGGCGGGGGGATTCTGTGAGGAGCGAGGGTCTTTGAGCAGAGGGTCCACGTGGAGACTGTGTGAGGCTGAGTCTGCCAGTCACTGGAAGGAGAGTTGGGGTGATAGGGGATGAGGATCTTGGGGACCCTGGATCCCTACTTAGAAGTCATATGTTTCTGTCTCTCCTACCTGACACCATGACATCATAGCTCGTCTCCCATCCTCCAGACAGCCCATGACTCTGGGCTTAGTTCAGCCAGCTACTGTTGTCCCATGGTCACTGTGATAGCTCATGGTCACTGTGATAGCCCATATGCCCACTGGGATGTAGGAGCCACCACAGAGCTAATTCAGAGACTAAGGTGAGAAACTTGGGGGGCATTTTCTTCTCCAGGATTATCTTTTTTTGTTGTTACAGTTTTTTATTATTATTATTATATAGAAGTACACTCTAGCTGTCTTTAGACACCCCAGAAGAGGGTATCCGATCTCATTACAGATGGTTGTGAGCCACCATGTGGTTGCTGGGATTTGAACTCAGAACCTTTGGAAGAGCAGTCAGTGCTCTTAAGCACTGAGCCATCTCTCCAGCCCCTGTTGTTACAGTTTTGAGACAGGGTCTCTCATGTAGCTCCTTCCTGAAGTGAACTTTCTATGTAGCTGAGGCTGGTCTCGAACTCCTGATCCTCCAGTCCCCACCTCCCAAGTGCTGGGATCATGGGTAAGCGTCACGGTAGCTGACTTCTCTGGGATCATCTTGCCATTTAGAGCAAACCATCACAGAGCCTCGATGCCCACTCAAAATGCTTCTCAACTAACTGCCCCCAGAAGCTCTCTAGGCTAGAGCTAGGTTCTGTTATTTATGACACTCAAGATCTAGGGCAGGCTTGCAAGCCCGTAGCTGGGCAGTGACTGGTTCATTTTTACCCCAGTGATGAAAGCTCCCATGGGGTTGGGGCGGCACAGTTCTTTCAGCCTGGACACTGCAGGAAGGCACCAGGGGAAGATGACTGTCCACTCTGACCTGTCCCATACTGATCCGACAGTCATAGCTGTGCCTACAGCTGTGGCTGATGCCGTGGTGAATTCACCACCACAGCCGGCTGAATCCGTGAGTACACTCAACTGCAGCCACAGCCTGGGCAGAGGACCCCGTCTGGCAAAGGCCGTGTCTGCCTTTCCTGGTTCCCTCCTGCCAGCCGCCTCTTGTCATGGAAGTACAGAGATAAAGGAGCTGAAGCTTCCTGGTCTAACAGTTTGTGCTATCACTGGCTCCGATCGTGTCTGTCTGAAACGGGGTGGGGTGCAATAGTGTGTCGCACCCCAAATCTCACCCCTAGCTTATTCCATCTTGAACTACTATGCTGCCTCTCTGAGCCTCAGTTTCCCCATATTCAGGGCTGAGATAGTGATACTCAGTTCAAGTCCTTTAGCGAGGACTCACTGATTAAGACGATCGATGCTACCTCTTAATTTGTATCTACATCCTTGATCTCAGACCTAAGCCTGGCCCCTAGGCTGTAGACTCAACTGTTTGTAGGACGACTTAATGCGTTTATGTGAGGGGCCTCCCACGTAGCTGGGACAGTAGGCACTCAATGTCACACCGTACTGTCCCAGCTTTCCTCACTACTCTCTGCCCAAAGGCAGGCCTTTGTCCTCCTGCTGACTCCCTCTTCACAGCCCTGGCTTAGGACAGCTCTCCATGTTGGTGGGCACACGTCCTTCTGGGGGCTCTGGGACAGTACGGAGTCCACTGCACCAGGCCCATTGGCAGCGTCCCTGGAAGGAAGTGTCTATGCTTTGTCTCTGAGATCCCGGGACTCTGGAAGACAAGGTGAGAAGGTGACCATATTCCTTGGCTTTAGGAATCTGGTCCCCAGTCTCAGGAAGCCCTGATGGTAAGGGGCTAAGGTCTGTTCTGAGGGAGGACTCCTCTCCTCTCCACCCCAGTGGCTAGACACCTACAGTGCTGAGGGTTAGGAAAGGAATATGGCCGGCCGCCCAGTAGAAGAGGGCAGGGGGCGGGGGGTAACTGGCCGAATAAAGCTGGGTACTTGTGGCACCAAGACGGAGCCTGGACCCAGGGAGATGAGCGCAGAAACTACCCAGACTGGAGGTGAGCAAGCCAGACCTGACCTGGGGCCTTTGCTGGATGTCAGCCCGCTAAGACTAACCGTTAGTGTCGAAGTGCTGGGGTCCTGCGTGGCACCTGTGGCCTCTTGCAAGGTCAAGAGCTCTGGAAACATCTGGCCAGCATCCTCCCCAGGCCTTGCCAGGGCTGGGTAAGGCCTCTTCCTTTATGCGGGCCAGATGCTACCAGCGACACTGACTCCCCTGTCTACTGGGTCTCCCCCGACCCCCGGGGTCTCTGAATATAACACTGGCATGCGGCCAGCTCAGGGAGGTAGGCCTGAGTCTCTGTCACCCCACCCTGCGTTTTGCAGCGTTAGCCTATCAGAACTGTCCTGATGATACAGATGTGAGCGATTTGAGTTCATTTTACCAAGTTCCCGCAGTCCACTGCTTTTCCCCCCTCGGAGTGGACTCCAACCTCCTGGAAGCCACCGCATGAGCGTGGGGACAGGGGAGCACAGGGCTCCCACCATGAGCAGAGGACTCTGGCCACGGTGGAGCCTGGCTGTAGCTACCAGCCCAGGTTCACTTTCACAGGGCTTCCTGTAGCCCAAGAAAAGCTGCTGTGATGTTAGGCTCTTTCCCCCCATTTATTGTTTCAACTTTGCAACAGCTGAGGC
Organism: Apodemus agrarius; assembly: GCA_964023405.1. Lineage (NCBI taxonomy): Eukaryota > Metazoa > Chordata > Mammalia > Rodentia > Muridae > Apodemus > Apodemus agrarius. The sequence continues at coordinate 14,041,764 of OZ030009.1, read as the reverse complement.
GTCCCACCTCTCCCTTCCAGAGGGAGACACAGAGACTCTGAGGTACCGGGTGCCTGACTGAGGGACACACACAGCACTGGCTCCTGAGACGGGCCTTGCCTATACTCCTTTCTGCGGCAGGGGGATGCCTGTCATTTCTTGCACACACCAGCCCGGAGGGACGGAAGCTGGCCCTAACTCTCCACAATCCATGACCTCAGCCATTTGACTCCCCGCTCCCTAGGGCAGCGTCTCTCGGCATTCCTAACGCTGGGACCCTTTAGTACAGTTCCTCACGTTGTGGTGACCCCCAACACACACCATAAAATGACTTCCGTGGCTACTTCATAACTGTAACTTTTGCTACCGTTATGAATCATAATTAAATATCTGTGTCTGCAGATCATCTTTGAAAGGGTCATTTTACTCCAGAAGGGGGTCTGGACGCACAAGTCGAGAGACACCACCCTAGTGAATCCATATGTCCCTTTGACTTGTGTCCTCACTATCTTTGTGACTCTGACCCCTTGCAGTGACCCCTCCCAGAAGCTGCCTTCTCCCTTCCCCGGCCCTTAAACTGTCCTGATGATCTGTTCCAAAATACCCCCAGAGGTGCCAGCCTCCTACCGAGGAAGGGTGCTGTATCTGCCCTGAAGCAGGGCCAACTTGAATGCGAATCCAACATGCTTAACTCATCCCAGGGACAGCAATGGGGCAGCCCAGAATTCCCACAGGGTGCCCTAGAGGGCAAGAGACCCAGACACTGCTAGGATGGAACTGCCCATCTCCTGAGCCCTGTAAAACAGACACAAAGCCTCCTACAGCTGGGACAGCAGGCAGCGGGATGAGAAATGCATCCCGATCCCAGCCTCCTAGCTAATTGCTGAGAATCCTTGTGTCCCTGTGGGCGTGGCTCAGAATCCACATACGTCACCTATAGTTGCCAAACCTGGCACCTGGCTCTCTTTGCCATCTTTTGTTTGTTTTTAAGAGACAGGGTCTCCTGGAGCCCAGGCTGGTCTCAAATTCGCTAGGTAGCTAGCTGAGGATGACCCTGAACTCAGGATCTTGCCTCCCCTCCCTACGTTCTGGTGTTACAGGCGTACGCCCCCACACTCAGTCTTGGGCAGTGATGACGGATCTGGGGCCTTCACCCATGCCAGGCAGGCGTGGCGCTACAAATCCAGCTCCGTTTTGCCAGTGGGTCCCCGAGTTAGTGGCGTGTGCTGCCGTGCAAGTGCACTGGTCCAGCAGACACGGACCTCAGGGGCTTCCATGTCCAGGGACTGCCAGGACGAGCGAGCTCAGACCTCCCTGAAGAGCCCCTGACTCAGCACCTCACAGCACAGAGTACTGGACCGAAGGGTGTCAGTTCGCATCATATGCCCCACTGACTCTCAGAGAACGGCCCACACAACTGGATTAAGAGACCTGGTTCTGGGTTCAGTTAAACCTGGGGTGCACTGAACGGGAGAATGCAAGATTTTCTTCCGCGTTGCAGAACCTCTTGGGGTCTTCATGAATGAATACGCTCTGTTAAGATCTACAATACAGTTCCTCAAACTTATTGACCAAGATTTTTTTTTCCTTCCCAGCTGAATATTACGCTGCAGCTCAAGGTCTGAGAATGAGAAGCCCTGGCTCTCAGTGCTGGGTTAGACGTGAGCGCCCTTTTGGGCTATAGTCAAGTCCCTCCCGTCCGTGTTTTACAGGAGGGGCAGTGCACAGGCTACCAAGAGCTCTTCAGCCCAGTACTCTGATCTCCTCTACCTGGGCTGGCTGGGTATCTGGAGCAACTGCTGCACTCAGCTGACCCTGACTTGTGCAAGAGGGGGGGGACCCTCACCTGTGCAAGGAGGCATCCTGCCTACCTGATGGCTGGTGACCAGTTGAACAAGGTCATCTCTGTCTGAGCTGAACCTGCTGTGTGGACATCAATCATTCCTGCAGAAGCCTTGGGCCTCTATCGTGTTCTCCCCATTGCACAGCTGCAGAAACTGAGGTCCCACAAGCCGACTGACTACCTTGTTGAAAATTACTAGGTAGTTGAGACCGGCGACCGAGTTCGGACCCAGAACCAGCACTCTGAATCCTACCTCACTCCGTCTGCCTGGGGAAGGCAGCCATAGACCGTGAAAGGGTTATGACCCGGGGCAGGGTGGCTAAAGGCACTGATGTTTCTGTTCACAGCGTTGTAGGGAAGGTCTCTGGCCTCTCCTTGCAGACTTTCCAAAGCCCCTACCTCCGGTTCCATACTTCCCGGGTAAAGGAAGGGCGTGTACCATCTACCATGTGGGGAGAAGGGCTGTTGGGAGTGGTCCTCCATCGAGCCTGCATTCTCTTCCTACCCTGGGAATGGCCTGCAGGCCCCACCCGAGAGACTCCCGGGAGCACCCATCCCAGCCTATGCACTGTCTTAATGCTACAGAGCCTTTGTCCAAATGATGTCGTATGTAAACTTCGGGAAGCCAGAATTTGGGATTAAGCAGGAACATGTGGCCCAGGGGTGAAGGCCCAGAGTAGGCCGCAGACAAAGCCTATGTAACCCAGTCCAGGGCTTCCGAGAGGGTGGGTCACAGAGGGGCGACGTCTACCTGGTGTGGCTTTCAAGAAAACCCGAGGCCCAGAGAGGGAAAAGAATCTGCCCATGGTCACAGAGTCCAAGATCAAACTGGGAGAGGGGTGTTGGGCATCTGGACTGGGCAAGGTCCTGCCTCCTCAGAAGCCTGAGGTGGGGTCTGGGCAGACGGCTTCCGGCCCCTCTGCAGCCGATCCATGCCTCTCTTAACTCTCCCCCCAGACTGTTGTTTGGGGTTCACAGGCTGGTGTCCCTGTGGCACTGCAGCTCCCAGCTAAGGCTTCAGGTTTACCTGATGCTCAGAGCAAACACTGGTGGGTCAAAGGGAAGACCTTGGCAAGCTTAGAACTCCTGTCTCCCGCTCCCTGCCTCCCGTCTGTGGCGGGGCGTGTCTAGCCACACTGGGGGACTTTTCCTGTGACTCTGCTGCAGGCTTCTGAGGCTGGCAGCAGGCACCTCATGCCAGCTGGCTGACTCTGCTCAGCAGGGCCCCGCAGGGCTCCTAGCGGAGTTCCCTCTGAGTAACCTGGGCTCCCGCTTGCTTGTGGCTTTCTCAGCCTTCCCTGTGGCGACCATGCCAGGCTCTGCGAGACAGACATCACACAGGCACGTTGCTGCCTCTTCAGCCTCGACCCTGGAAGCAGCTTCCACTCAGCCTGTGCTGGAGAGCATGTCCAGCATGGGCCTAAATCCTGGGGTCTCAACCCCGGGCCTTCCAGTTCAGCAGGGGGTGGGGTGAGGCCAGGGAACCTATGCCCTGGAAGCGACTACTGGTCTACCTGTGTCCTCCAAACTTCTGCCTTTTCTGTTTCCCTCACTTACTGTGTCATGGGACCCCTACACAGAAGGTTGGTGTATAATATAAGACCCCCAGCTCTGGAGGAAGGCAGTTTACAGCCCAGCCTGCTAATCATTCTGCCCTTTAATAGATCTCCGAGGAACCCCTCAGGTTTCCCTGGAACGCAGTTTACAAACTTCCCATTTATGACTCATCTTCTTTTGGGTCAAGAGACTGACCCATAGAGGCAACATCCTCAGGGCTTGGCCTTACCCTCCTAGGGAGGCTTTCCGTGTGTGTGTGTGTGTGTGTGTGTGTGTGTGTGTGTGTAAGAGCAGACTCTCATCATCCAGACAAGGTTCTATCTCTTCCTAGCTACGTGACTCTAGGCAAGAACGCCGCCTCTCTGTGCATAGCCAGTGCGTGTTTCTCTTGGAGAGTTCCTGGAAAAAAGAGGGGGAGTGTAAGGAACTCCTAGTGAGCAAGAGAGAGACCCCGCTGCTAGACCAGGCTAGCCGTGGCTGCCGGCACACATCTCCTCGTAAAAGCCATACCTTGGGGTGACCCTGAGTTTCTGTTTCAAAGACACAGCCTTGGGGTAGTTAGACTGTTTCCCCGGGTACACATCTCTGCATGACAGCCATGAGCACGGCCTCTCTCGGTGCTCTTGGGACTTGTGATCCCATGGCCAAAGCCTACGCCTCCCTACGGCAGAGCGGAGGTGCTGAACGGATGTCTCTTCACTGTGAGTCTGGAGATGAGCGTGCATGTGGGCTTGGCAGCTGGAGGGACTCGAGTGCCCACATCCATGCCCTGGCCGTCCCCACCCCACCCCCACCCCCACCCCCCCCGGAAGCCAGCGCTGGGTTTCAAATGGTAGACCAATAGTTGGTTCTCAGACATAAATATTCTGGCCCCGTCTCAAGCTGAGCCCCCTTTCCTACCTCCCCACTGAACTTAAGCCTAAGTCAGGAAGCCCAAATCACGGTCTTTGAAAGCGTTGGGCTTCACCTCTGAACTTGGGAGAAGGAGGAGGGTTATACACGGTACAGAGAAGCGCCCTGGGGCTCAGGGACCACACGCCTCACTTAGCATCAGGAGTGAAGGCAGAGCTGGGAGGTGAGACCGAGGCGCAGGCTCGCTGGCTCTTTCTCTTGCCTTCTCGCTCCCGCCCGCTCCCCATTCCCTCCCTACCTCTCCCCATGGCTCATGGCCGGACTGTACTCCTCTATTCCCCCTCTCTCTGCCTTTCTCTGCCTCTACTACCCTCTTGACTCCCCTCCCCATGCCCTGAATAAACTTTATTCTATACTAAAAACAAAAAACAAAAAACAAATAACCCAGACATGGCCTGGGACTGACTGGAAACTGAGAAACTACAAGGGTCCTTGCAATGGGACAGTGGCTTCCCAAAGACCCATGTTTCACCCAAGCACAGGGAACTGCAAACAGTTTGATTTCCTAATACTGGGGTTCTCAACTGCTGCTTCCTAGTGATGTCCTCTACCTCCTGGTGATGCAGCAGAACGCAGCTAGGGAGTTCCCCAAACCAAAATACACTAGAAAAGACTTCCTCCTGATGTCCCTAACAGCCCCCAGTATGTGTGTGTGTGTGTGTGTGTGTGTGTGTGTGTGTGTGTTAGCTGGGATCTAGTGCGGCCCAGGCTGGCCTCTTTTTCTTAGACAGCCGAGGGTGACTCTCTGGTCTTCATATCCCAAGTGCTGTTATTAGGTGGCACTAGAGATGTAACCCACGCCACGCAGGCACCCTGTTAGACCCCTGAGCTCTGGTCGTGCTTCACAAACACTAACTCTCTGGGGGACCTTGTTCTCTGGGATACAGCTGTGCACAGCTGTGGAGAACACAGGCTAATACATCACAGCTGCTCACTCAAGCGCCTTCCCTGATCTGGGCCTCAGGACACCACCACGCAAGGGGAGCTGAGGAGGTCATTGCCATATCCTAGCGGCCACCACGGAGGCAGACCCCTCCCCCACCCAGTGTGCCAGGGAGCATGCTATGACTTTGATATCTAAAGATCGTCTACCATACAGATACTATTTTTTATTGTTGTTTTTCAAGACGGGGTTTCTCTGTGTAGTCCTAACTGTCCTGGAACTTGCTCTATAGATCAGGCTAGTCTCGAACTCAGAGACCTGCCTCTGTGCTGGCATTGAAGGTGTGCACCACTACCAACCAGCCACTGAGGTTCTGTCTATGCTCACGAGGAACTATTTTGTAGTGCACATTTCTGTAGCTGTCCTTTATCAGGTTATGGGGTGGACGGACCCCACCTAGTGGAGGTCCAACTTGAAAGAGCTTGAGAGTCATTTGTCATAATAGAAACGGATGTGGGGGTGATAGGGCCTCTGTGAGGTATCGTTAGTTAAGATGTAAGTTTGATGTGCTCAAAAACTGTATTGTTTGAAAGCCAGACCTGATGATGCCTGCTTGTGATACCAGCTACCTGAGAGTATAAGGCAGGAGGATTTCAAGTATAAGACCAGCCTAGGCAACTTACTGAGTCCTGTCTCAAAAATTAAAAGAGTCCTGGGCAATGAAATTTGGTAGTACAGCACACGTCTAACACGCACGAGCATTGGGTCCAATCTCCCGTACTGTGCTCCATTTTCAAAGGCCAAGATTCCACAGTGCAGCCAGCCCTCGCTCTCTCGCCTGGGTTCCCAGAGCTCAGCTAAAGCCAACAGCCGTGGTCCAGTGCCACGGGTGTCGAGGGGGGCAGCTCTGGGTCACTTGCTGATTCATCCGTCAGGGTTGGGGCACCACATGCCCCGCCCTGCAGGAGAGGAGCTGGCTCTCCAGTCCCATATAGCTCAGGTATGACAGGACTGGGCTTGGTCAACAGGAGGAGGTGATACTGCCCTTCTGGCCAGGAGGAAGGACACAGAACGTGTGCTGGACCCCAGCCTGCTTCTGCTGTGTAGTCTGGGCACACTCCTATGGGGGTAGGACTTTTGGGCACATGAAATAAAACTGATGGGAAGATTGCGTTAGAACAGTAAAGCAGCACCAGGCTGGGTCAGAGGCCATTGTGTGAGCCAGTGGGGGTGGGGTCTTTAAGCCAGGCTAGGCTGAGCAGGAAGACACTCCAGAGCCCAGCCCCTCCCAGTTCTAGGTGCTGGGGTTCAGCCAGACTCCCCTGGCTCAAAGCCCTGGGTTCCATGCCGGGCACTGCGCGATTCAGGCGTAGTAGCGCCTACCTAACGTTTCCCACACCCGCAGATGCGACTTAGCCTCAGAGTCCTCGCTGGTAACACGCACAGGCCGCGGTGGGTTAACGGAGTTAACATGTGGAACACACCGCAGGGAGCCCGGCCCGTCCATGGCATATACTTAATGAATGTTAGATATTATTGTTGTTACTATGATTTGTTACACGGGCTGGGGGCTGGTAGTATGGTCGGGAAAGCATGCAGAAAGGCTGCTGAGGATGGTCCTGGAGGTTGATGAACGGCACAAGCCAGGGGGTCAAGGGTCACCCGTTACCCCAGGACCTCAGCACCTTCCTAAGGAACGGCATACAACCTGCGTAGTGGGAACACTGGCTTTGGGTGCTCTCTCTGGGGTGACTCTGCTCCAGTGTGTCCAACTAACAGGTGCCATTTGGAGGGTGTTCTTTCATTAAGGAGATGCTGGCCGGGCTCTGTAGCTCAGTGGTCGGGTGTTTCCCTAATGCGAACAAAGCTCTGAGTTCTACCCCCACCCCCACCCCCTGCCTGGGACTGCCATTGACAAGAGAATAGCACAAAGGCAGCGAGGGGTGGGGTGGACTTTTGAGTCAGTGTGGCCCCGCTCTTAAGTGGTAGAGCTGTACAAGGGCCAGCTTGGACTGTGACCAAATCACGCTTTTCTGAGCGCTAATTTTCCCCGATTTTTTTTTTTTAAACCGTCATCCTTCCAAGTCTGACTAAGACTTGGGGCTTTGGAAAATGAGCGGTCTGAGGCTACTCTTGGGTGGGTAGGGAGGAGTCTAATTGATTAGTAATGTCTGCATGAGGCTAGGCACAGACTACTGTGTCTCAGGTGCAAATACGCCTGCTTCCGCTTACATTACCCTTGCGGTGGGGTCTTAATCCTGACTGGTTACAATCAAAGCCTTTGCTTCTAGGGAGTGCTGACACTGCATTTCCCCTCTACAGGCACGGCCATTGAGAACTCTGAGGGCCAAAATTCCTTATCGTCCCTAGCATCCCTGCCCCTGTGACTTTATTGACCTTGGAGCATGGCACGCCTTTGTCTATGCAGCCTGTTTGCTCGCTGAGCTAGAAGAGGCATTCGAATGCATTCTTCCATGAGACTTGTTTCTGGGCACCAACCCCCCTCCCCCACTAGCTGCAACCAGGATATGAGGTTTCCTAAATTGGCTCTTCCCAGGACATATGGGGAAACCAGAGTTTTGCGCCCCTCCCTGGGGGAGAGGGGGGTGTCTTGCGAAACCGAGAAGAAAGCCTAGTCTTTCTGCCCTGGACCCTGATGTCTCTTTTAAGCCACTGGCTGCCTGAGGACTAGAGACACGGAGGTCTGCTGAGGCCTGAGGAAAACCACAGCCACAGACAGCTCTGACCTCTGGACGGACAGAGTGTGAGGGGAGGGAAGGGAGGCTGGGAAAGCTGGGGGGGGGGCACATCTCCAGCTCCAGGGAGTGAGGGATCCTGGGCCAGGAAGTGCTGCATTACAATGTGGACAGCCCCGGAGGGGAGGCGGATTGCACCTCCAAATTAGGAGTGACGACCCAGGCAAGAGGTTCTGGGAGTCCACCTGGCTTGGCCCCCCTTCAGGGGACTTAGCGTCCAACCAGCTTTCCCCGCTCCCTCCTGTCACCCAGCCTAGGAATTGCATAGCGTGGTGGTCACGTAAGTTGTGCCTCTTGCAGGGACACGGCTCCCCCTTGGAGCACCGTAGAAACAATCAAATCACATAGAATTCCATCATATTTTAAAATAAGCTTTATTTAGACTTTTTTTTTTGTAATATTTTGTATTTTGCATCCATGCCTTCGAGAAACCTCTCCCATGGGAAAAGGTCATTTTCGTCTAGAGTTACCCATAACTCAGTCCCTATTTGATGTGGTTCTCTCAAATAAATCATCCTTAGTAACTCACAAGGATGATCTCCTAATTTCCAAAAAACCGAAACGAAAAAAGAATGGACTTAAGTCGTTACCGGGGAGAGGTTTGCAATCTTATTTTCTTGTAAGTAAAAGGAAGGGGAGGGTGGGGGGAACTATCAAAAATAAAATAAAATAAAATAAAATAAAACCCAAAAATTCAGGGGGTGGGGGAAGTGTTTTCTAAGACCAGCTCTGGCCTCTCTCCCTCACCACCAGGCTGGGTTAGTCAGCTGAGCTGAGAGGGTTGTGTACATAGGGAGGCTCTTCAGGTGTCCCTGCCTGCCCTCTCTCCCCACCTCTGGGGCCAGGCTGACCTGCTGGGGGCTTTTGGCTTGTTTTAGAGACTTTGGACACAAGATCCTGTACACTCCAGATATCCCATCCCGCATTGAAAAATCTCTTTTCAAGAACCGACAAGGTTTCTATTAGTGTTAGCAGGAGCACCGCAGTGGCCACGGGGTGTGTGTAGGATGAGTTGTTAATGGTTTAGGATCAGTTAAAAGCGGATGGGGAGGGAAAGAAAGGGGAAACTGAGTTGGGGGGGTAGGGCAGTACTGGCTGGAAACCTGTGGGTCCTCCATGCCCCGGTGAAGCCCCGTGGGAATAGTGCTGACCCACAAACAGGCGCAGGTGCCTGCCGGCTCTCTTGGGCTTAGTCTGTTTGAGCTGCTGATAGAATTGGAGAACAGGGCTCTGGGGAATCATGGGAAAGTCCACACGTAGCCAAAGAAGCCAACTGGATAAAATCGGGTAGAGGGCTTGCCTGGGAGATACTGTCCCCAACAGCCCTTCCCAGAAGGTGGATGTCCTCTTTGTTGACTTTGGCCTGGCCTATGTTTGGAATAAACTAAGGATGGAAGGAGGAAGAGGCATTGTGTATGCCACTGTGGGGGCGTGGTTCTTACCCACCAACTCAAGCCCAGATATCTGGTAAGACCCCCACGGGTGTGGCCCAGACCATCCTTTCCTGACCTCAATCAACATGGCTCCAAAGACAGGCCCAAGAGAGGGGGAGATGTGACTGTTAGTGCTCTGCTCACTGAAGTCACGATCTGTATGTCAGATAAATAAATATATATATATAAAGAGAGAATATATATAAAGAGAGAAAGGCCAGAGCAGAAGGTGGGAGTCCTCTCATGCAGGGACAGCAGCCGGGAGAGACAGAAAAGAGAAAAAAAAAGAAAGAAGCAAGCTGGTCGTCTGAGGTCCCCAGCTCTAGCCACCTGAATTCTACCTTGCACAGTGTCTGCCGCGGCATGAACACAGAAAAGACAAGTTAGCAGAAATGCCCGCCTCCCGCCCGCCCCGTGGAAAAATATACATTCCGATATTTACGTAATAATTTAGATAGAATACGTTTTTTCTTTTTCTGCATTTGTGCAAATAAATTAAATGCAACAGTTTTCTTTCTCTCTTTTTGTTCCATAAAGAAAGAAACAGCAACACAATTTAAAAACAGGCAGGCCATTAAAAAGAGCCCATATGACCCCCCTTATAAACGCTGCGGCCCAGCCAAGAAGTCTCTGCAGAGTGACCTTACCCTGACGACGATGGCGGGGTGTGTTTTGTGGTTAAAGTGACTCGGGAACACCCCGAGAACAGGGTCTGGTCCCACACGTTCACACCAAAGAAGGGGTTGGGAGGAGGAGGGGGGGACATGAAAAACAGACCGCGTCCTCGGCGACATGGGCTGCGGGAGTAGCGAGCGGCTGGACCGGGGACTTTACACGCACAAAGTGCACACTACTTTTGTTATTTACAGATACACAGCAGTCCTTCAAGTGTTCAAGTTTCATAAAAGGGGGGAGGGAGGAGAAAGGGGGCAAATTAAAAACGAAAAAAAAAAAAAAACCACAACGGATTAAACAAACAACAAACAAACAACCCCCCCTCCCCGAAACATTGAAAAACAAAACGAACGAGAAAAACAAAACACAAGTGTATCGCTCAGAGACAACAGCGTTGACAGAGTCACACACGGTTTGTGGTATATACATCGATTACAGAGGTGACGGCGCAGAGGGGGCGGGCGGGTGGGGTCACATTTGTGTTTCTGCCAGTTCCAGGCGCTTGGCTACACACACCCACGAGGGTGAGTGCCTCCGTGCACGCGCACTCCACGCAGGCTCCACACCCCCGAGCGCGCGCGCGCACACACACACACACACACACACACTCTCGCTCGCTCCACGGCTCATCCACACACAGACACGCCCGTGGGCAATGGGCGGAGGGCGGTGGGTTATCACCAGTCCGCGTCTTCCTCTATGTAATAATCAGGGGCGGTACCATCAAAGAGGCCCGGGTCGAGGGACTTCCGTTGCTTCCCTCTGGCGAAGACGCGAGAGATGGAGCCGAATCCCATCTTCTCCTTCTTCTTTTTCCGTTTTTGGTCTTCAAGATCCTCTAGTGACTGAGGCCGAGGGAGAGGACAAAGGTAGAGTTAGCCTGGCGGGGAGGGTGGCTGTGGATAAGTCACGGTCACGAGCACAGTGAGGGATGGGGAACTGGGTAACAAGCTGGGCTCTGGGGCCGGGGTCCCGGGAGTCTGTCCCCTCCCCTCTGAGCAAACCTAGGTTAGTTTTAAAGCCTCTTATAGCTCGTAACAGAACCCACTGAGATCGTCCTGAGCTCATCACCGATGCAAGGCAAAGATGCACAGGCTGGACCCAGGCTTTGACCGCCATGCAGAGGCCAGGCGCTACTCTAGTTGCTTGGACTATTACTATCATTTAAGTTCTGTTTGATGATGTAAAGGGCCAGGCAAGGGCCTGCAGGGACATACATACCCACGGACCTGACAACCACTTGCAGTCCCTCTAATGCAGGATGGACAGACCGTGTACAAGAGGATGCCTTAGCACATGGCAGTGCAGAATGGGGCTAGCCTAGAAACCCTTTACAAATGGCCAAGTGCTTACACGTGGTTGGTATTAGCTACAGAAAGGGTAGGGCATAAACTAGCCTTGAGGCCCACAGAACTCTTTAGAATGTCTTGGAATATAGCCCCTGACTCCAGGTCTGGGTTGGGATTCCTATTCTGTAGGGCCCAGGAGTCTGCATTAAAGATGTCTGCAGTCTGGGGCTGGAGAGAGAGATGGCTCAGCAGTTAAGAGCAACAATGGTTCTTCTGGAAGTCCCAGGTTCAAATCCCAGCACCCACATGGTAGCCGCCTCACAACTACCTGTAGCTACAGTTCAAGGGGATCCAATACCTTCACACATGCATGCAAAACACCATGCACATAAAATAAAAATAAGTCATCTGTGTGTGTGTGTGTGTGTGTGTGTGTGTGTAATGTATGTATGTATGTATGTATGTATGTATGCCTGGGGTCTTTTCTTTTTCTCTCTTTTTTCTTTTTTTCTTTTTGGTTTTTTTGAGACAGGGTTTCTCTGTATAGCCCTGGCTGTCCTTGAACTCAGAAATCTGCCTGCCTCTGCCTCCCAAGTGCTGGGATTAAAGGCGTGCGCCACCACTGCCCGGCTCCTGGGGTCTTTTCTAGGGGAACTCTATGCAGATGGATGGTACCTAGCCAGAAAATGCGAAGCACAGTGGGCTTACAGGATAGAGACGTGTGGTGCGCACAGTGGGCTTAGGGGTCAGGCAGAGTGCCTGCCAAGCCCAGCTCAGGGGCCAGCTCACATGTGACTCAAAGAGGGGGTTCTGTTCCTCTCTGTCTTGGCAGTCTGAAAATGGCACTGGGATGATTGACAGTTCAGAACACCGAGGCTGGGAGAGGTCAAGCTGGGGTGGGGGGAGGACCCAGGCACCCAGGGAAGCTATACCCACCTGTACAATAGGGTTGTGCAGGCTCTTCTGAACCGGGCCGGGACTGTCGCCCTATAGCCAAAGGAGAAGATGATGAAGCAACAGACAGGAAGCCACCAACTCCTCCAGGGCTGCCCTGCCTCTCCATGGGGATCCCACGGCAATGCCCTTCTGGCCCGTCCACACAGCTCGCTGATGGGGCCTGGGCCTCATCAAGTCAGGGGACCCGAAGAACCCTCCTGCCTGGCCTTCCCACCCTTAATCCTGTGAGGCTTAAGTTCCCGCCTTAACTGGTCCCTGTGCTCAAATGGAAGGCTGGTTCTGCTAGATATTTGTTTTTCTTAGTAAAGACATCAACTTTAATGGAAAAAGAGCATTCTAAAGGGGAGGGATTTGAGATCGGTGATAGGCGACGTTTAGCAAGCCCCGGGGTCTAATCCCCAGCACTGAAAAGGAAAAACAAAACAACACCTACCAAACAAACAAACCAAACAACGGACTCAGCAGACTGCACGGTCACTAACTTACCCTGAAACCAACACGGCGACTCCTACTGAGGCCGTCAGAGACTGTTAGTGGGGTTCAGGTGTAAGTGGGAGCCGAGTGGCAGTCTCTTACAGAGCTAATAGCAGGGAGAGTTGGGACTCAAACTCGGGGTGTCTCATTTCTCCTGGCTCTGTGCCTTTCCTAGGCAGGGTTCCACCACAAGTGCGCACTGAGTCCTGAGCCTTAGGACCTGCCGTTCACACAAGTCTGGGCCTCTTGCAAATCTTTCCTGGGGAACACCAGCTAGCCTGTGGGTAGGTAGGACATTTCCATGGCTCACCAACTAGATCCCAGGTGGGTAGGGGAGGGACTCTTAATAGCCTGTGGATGTGTAAATGTTTTTATTATATTCCCAAATCACATCTGTTCTACCTGGGAGCTAACTGCCCATTGAGATTTTTTTAAAAAGGCATTACTAGGGCGTCTCCTGGTGGTACTTTCTGGAATTACAAGCACAATAACCATAAAGAGATCAAGAGTCTCTTGGACCAAGGTATCTTAACAGCCAATGTCCCTGTACTGAGTCTTCATTTCGGCTCTAATTAGTGGCCAGAGTGTGAGGTTTTCTTTAGTTCAGGCTGTGTCGATCTTATTGGTACCAGGTCAAATCCCCAAGGACAGAGAGCACCTGGAGCCATTTTCTGGCTTTTTAAGTTCATCTATGCACACACCTGTTGAGACAGGGAACAGAGAGTGTTTGGGAGAGATTTAACAAATGGCAGTTCAGCCCACAGTCCGGCCTCAAGGTTTGCAAACAAAACCCGGTGGGCAGGCAGCCGAGACAGCTTCTCTGCAAAGTACCATTTTTTCTAAATACATACAAGTTGCTTCTGGCACCATGTATGGGCTGAGGCTGGCCTGTGTCAAATGCAGCTCTGGTGGCAGGGAGTTGTCCTCTGGGTGGGTCTGTCAGCAGCATTCCTGTCCCTGAGTGCCTTAGGGTTCCCAGGAGATGGACAGCATTGTCTGTTAAAGGTGTCGGCCTAAGGCTGGGACTCTCCCCACCTGTGTACTAAATTAAGAGCAGGCAACTCCCTGGCTGCTGCGGTCCTTTCAACTAAAAAAAGGGATGACAGAGACACTGGAGGGGTTTCCTATGGTCTGTCAGCCTCAGCCTCTAGGCCGTGGAGAAGAGAAGACACGTTGGTTCTTCACAGCCTCTGGGAAAGACGAGATGCTAGCCCCGTCACGGACGACGTGAAGCTTCTGGGCCGGTAATCCCACAGCCGCCCAAGCAGGCTGGGATGCCTCTTAGAGATCTTGTGTATGTGTATGCACATGTGGGAGAGAGAGAGAGAGAGAGAGAGAGAGAGAGAGAGAGAGAGAGAGAGAGAGAGAGAGAGAGAAGCCTAGAGGCCAACTCAGCATCACTTCTCAGGAACTATTCATTGTATTCTTTGAGTCAGGGTCTTTCACTGGCCTGAGCTCACTGTTTAAACAAGGCTGGCGGGTCAGGGGAGAGCCCCAAGGACCCTCCTGTCTTTACCTCCTCAGTGCTGGGATTACACGCACCTGATTAGTACTGTACCTGACCCTTTAATGTGGATTCTGGGGACTGGACTTGGCTCTTCACACTTGTACAGCGTACACTTTTAACAACTGAGCCGTTTCGCCAGTGAGTGTCATCGTAGCTACTTTGACAATAAGCACGCTTCGTGATTACTGTGGGTGGGGAAAGGGTTTCCCTCGCTCACACCCGGGAACGCGGCTGCTTCCCAGAACCTTATGCGCTTGCTTCTCAGGGGCTACCACACACGGCATGTCCCTCTCCTGAGCGTCTCAGGCCAAGGTCCGTAGTCAGCAAGTAATAGCTTTCCTATGTTCTGTTGGTTAATAAACAATATGAACTTGGCGCTTCTGAACATGTGTTCCCAGGCTGGCGAGGTGGCTCAGTGGTTAAAGAGCACTTGCTACTCTCGCAGAGGACCTGGGTCCAGTCCCCAGCACCCAGATGGCAGCTCACCACCATCCTGTAACTCCGGATCCAGGGGAATCTGATGCCCCCTTCTGGCCTCCACGGGCACCCGGTACACAGATGGCACACAGACATACACACACAGGCGGCACACTCATGCACATGAAATAAAAATAAATAAGAAAGAAGGAAGGAAAAACAGAAGGCCTTCCTATGTCCCCGAAGACACTTCTGTGTGTCATCTCTGTCATTAGGACATGGCAGGGAAGCCCTTTGGGTGATGGGACACAATTTCAGAGTGGTCCCCACCTCTGACCTGTTGGAGGCTGACACTGTTGTCGGCCATCCATTGACGTCTGGGCCACCGGCTTGGGAGCCTGCGGTGGCTTGGCTATGGTTTGAGAGTGTCCTCAAAGGTCTGTTGTACTAGGAGCCTAGTCCCCAAGGTGATGATGTGAAGCGTAATGGACACTTTACCACGTAGAGCCTAAAGAGGCGTCACTCCTTTTATCTGTTTCCCAGCCTCGGCTAGTTTGTTATAGCAAACACACAGTGGGACTCAGGACCCTCCTGGAGGGCTCATGTGTCTTAGCTGCTGGTGCTCAGTAAGTAATTAGAAATAGCATTTGACCAACAAAGTCAGAAGTTCATAGGACCTCTCTGCAGAGGCCCAACGTGTCTCAAATGACCAGAACCTCAAAATTAAAATACAGCAATCTGCTTCATCTCAGGGTGAAAGAAGAGAGTGAGATTCTATAGGGACAGGTGGTCCTGTAGTCAGGCCCAGGGTCTCAGGCAGGGCCCAAGACGGGGTGCACTGGGTGGGGTGCGCTGGGCGGGGCTCCAGGCTGTGCAGACCCTGCTTGCCCTCCCGGGCACAGGAGGAAACAGGCCTCATTTCTTTCTCTCCCCACGTCCACCTCTTCTCGCAAAGGGAAAGAACAGAACGGGAAATGCCTTCGCCACGGCGTTCCCTGGGTGGACGAGAGGAAAGAGTGGGCACATCTTTATCCCACCCCATGGCCCGGCCGTTTCTGGGCAGGGCCCAAGCGCCCAGGCCCTGCCGCTGCTGGCCTTACGTTGCAGAGGGAGTGTGTCCGGTGTCTCGGGGAGTTGATGTCACTCGGTGTAGACGACCGGTCGCCTTCAGCGGCGGAAGCATCAGAGATGACGGAGGGCTGTCTTGAGTGGCAGGGGCTCACCCTGACCGCTGGAAAACAGGGGCAGCTGGTTAGTAATCGACATGCAAAGGGCTGCCTGATATACCCATTGTATAGATCAAAACACTGAGTCGGAGGGAAGGTGAGTGTAGTAGCTATCTCTTCCCGTCTGTGCCATAGCCCTGCTTGTTATAGTGGTGACCCTCTCCCTTCCTTGTGATCCAGTTCATCTCCTTGTCACTTGGGGGATGAGAGGGTCTGGGAAGTCCCATCTGAGTGGTTCCAGACACGATGTAACCCTGACCACAACAGAACCGCAGAGTCCCAGACAAGACACCCCCAGGCCACTGTCAGCCCCTTTCTTTCCCCAACATCCCGGTGTCTCTGAAACTCAGCCCCAAGTCCACCAACTCTCCTAGCTCACGGCAATTGCCATCTGTCCCCATGAAGACCAGGATGGCCCCTCCACCTCCACTCCTCACAATGAAGCCAGAGCCACAGGCTTTTGGCCACTGCAGGGGTAAAATATATATATACCCCTGTTCCTGGCCCCTGAGGCCTGAAAGCATGCTTTAACCCTGTACACTGGGGCTCAGCCTCCCACTCCCCATGACACCTTGACATGCATGTGGAGGTCAAATGTCGACAGGTATCTTCTCCAATCACTCTCCCCCTTTTAAAATGATCTTTTATTTACGTGTATGTGCTGGCTTGTGTTCATGTGCACCACATGTGTGCAGTTCCTGCGGAGGCCAGAAGAGGGCACCAGATCCCCTGGAACTGGAGTCCCAGGTTGTGAGCCCCCACGTGTGAGCTGAGAATGGAAACCAGGCTCTCCGCAAGAACAGTCATCGATCTTGACCACGGAGGAGCCATCTCTCCAGCCCTATCTACCTTGTCGTTTGTTTGAGACAGGGTCTTCCCACTGAACCTGCAGTTCACTGATTCAGGTAGACCTGCTGGGCCCTGAACCCTGGGCACCCTCCAGACTGCTTCCTTAGGGCTGAGATCACAGTGCACAGCGCCACGCCCAGTTTCTTACCTTCTCATTGCCAGGCTTTATTTACACATGCATTGTCTGCCCTGCACTGAGTGCACCATGGGGGTCACGTCAGGGCTTCCAGTGTCTCTCTCTTTCTAGGTACTTAATACACAGTGCTGGAGTGAAAGGCCTATCCCACAAGCCTACTGGGCCCCGCTGCAAATCTCTACCCAGGTCCAGCGCCAGCACCCTACAGAGGGAGCATGGTCACATCTGCACCCACTCCACGAGAGCATTCCCAGCAGACAGCCTTTGCCACCAGTGACCACGTGGCCCAGTGGGGAAGACGCTGATGGGTGACTCTGAATCACTTCCAATCTAGGTGAGTTCCTTTCCGGGCTGAGCCTTTGAGCCCTTGAGGAGCTATTGACTCTTTATCTATTGTCTGAATGGTGGAGGTGTCTGTGCTGGTTGGGTTTTTTTTTGTTTTTTGTTTTTTTGTTTTATTTTGTTTTGTTGTGCCAACTTGACACAAGCCGGAGTCATCTGGGAAGAGGAGCTCTGGACTGAGAAACTGCCTCCTTCCGATTAGCGTGTAGGGAAGTGTTGGGGGCATTTTCTTGATTGGGGATAGATGTGAACGCTCACTGCGGGTCATGCTAGCCCTGGGCGGTGGGGGGTATTATAAGAGAGCAATCCGGGCCAACTGTGGAGAGCGAAGCAAGCCAGGAAGCAGGATTCCTCCACGGTCCCTGCCTCCAGGTTCCTGCCCTGATTTCCCTTCACGAAACTGCGAGATGCCCGGTTGCTTCCGTCATGGCGTTTGCCACAGCAACATAAAGCGGACTAGGACATGGTTGGTGACAGCCTCTCTGCAGAGTATCCGGGTGAGACACCCGCTTACTGTGGTTATGCGCGGTACAGAGGGAAGAGAAGCCAGCCGTGTGGCAGTCGCCTTCCCACGGACGACGTGGGGTGGAGGTGGGTGACCCCATGCGTGTAAAGACCTTGTTACGAAGCGCAGAGGAGTGGGGGCTGGGGTGGGGGTGTGGGGAACGACAGCCAAAGAAGCGGGCTCGGAAGCGTCTCTGAGAAGCCATGTTTAATAAAAGGCTCTGATGTGGCTGCAGGAGCAGCAGGACAGGCAGAGGAGGAAGAGGGCTCAGAAGATGGTGGATTCTGTAGCCTAGGCTAACCCAAATTTTGGGTCAGACCCAGGACGGGGGACCTGCAGCAGCAGGTTGTGATTGGAGGCCACCCATCATTCTGTTAACTCTTCCACGATTGCAAACTGCCCACCTCAGCAAGACCTCTGTTTCCCCACAGCTGAGGTGGACCAGGGGCTGGGGAGCCACCAGCCCACCTGGATCTTGGGACTGACCAAGAGGTGTCGGGCGACAGCTACTACTAGGTCTCAGCACCCCTGCCTAGGGATGTGTCGGACTTACTGTTTAATAAGGGCTTCAGCTCTGACCTGGTTTCAAAGGCCGGCTGGACCCAGGTGGGATCCCTGCAAGGGTCAAAAGAGTGCTGGAGTCTCTGTTTACTGCAGGTGGCCTCCAAGTCTGTTTACAATAGAGGTTCTGAGGCCCTGGGTGTCCCCTGTTAGTGGAGACAGTGCCGATGGGGAGGGGCAGCTAATATTTACCAAGGTCCTGACTGGGGAATTCTGTACGCTTTACCTTTCTGACTGACAATCCTGGGAGGGAGGTCTCAGCAAACAGACAGACACATGACACACTGCATTAGGAATCCAGCATCTCAGGCTGGAGAGATGGCTCAGTGGGTGAGAGCACTGACTGCTCTTCCGAAGGTCCCGAGTTCAATTCCCAGCAACCACATGGCGGCTCACAACCATCCGTAATGAGCCCTGATGCCCTCTTCTGGTGTGTCTGAAGACAGCTACAGTGTACTTACATATAATAAATAAATAAATAAATAAATAAATAAAGCTTTTTTTTTTTTTTTTTTTTTTTAAATCCAGCATCTTGCTGGGCAGTGGTGGCGCCCGCCTTTAATCCCAGCACTTGGGAGGCAGAGGCAGGCGGATTTCTGAGTTTGAGGCCAGTCTGGGTCTACAGAGTGAGTTCCAGGGCAGCCAGGGCTACACAGAGAAACCCTGTCTCGGGAAAAAAAAAACAAAACAAAAAAACCCAAACCAAACCAAACTAAACCAAAAGAATCCAGGATCTCCAGGATCTCTTGTACCAAAAGAACGGATGACCCTTGCATCAGGCCATAGGTCACATTCCTTATACAGGATGTATACCCTCTACGGTTCATGTTTTACCACACATGCTCCATCTATAGGGAGCACAGGGCTTGTGTAATTGTCCGTGGTGGCCTTGCGCACCCAGCTGGGGGCATCTGGAGGGCCAGTTTCACTACAGCCCCTAGAGCAGTGGCTCTCAATGCTCCTGATGCTGGGACCCTTTAATACGGTTCCTCACGTTGTCATAGCCCGCCCCCCCCCCCACCATAAAATTATTTGCACTACCGCTTCTCCGTAACTGTACTTTTGCTACTGGTATGAACTGAAATGTAAATATTTCTGGAGATGCGGGTTTGCCAGAGGGGTCTCGACCCACAGGTTGAGAACCACTGGGGGACCTCCCTCCCCCCAGTAGAGTCAGGGGACTGACCAGCCCGCAGTCTGTGGCACACAATGGAGACTGGCTTGGAGTCTGTACCAGAGGCCGTGGGAACCAAGCCAAGTGCTCTCTGCCAAGCATCTGGAGCAAAGATGTGTAACATTCATTGATACTCTTTCTATGTAACTAATGGACTGGCTACAGCTGTCAGTCAAGGAGCTCAGTACCCTCCCCTGTCAAAGGATGCCCCGGTGACCCAAGCTGGCCAATCAGGGCACTGGCTCTCCTAGACACTGTGATTAGTTTAGAGATGGTCACGTGGCCCAAGCTGACGAGTGAGGGTCATTTGGTTTACGTCTTAGGCACAGTTGAGGCACACTCTGGATCCAGCTATGTCCGAAGGCCACCTCGTAGAAAGTTCAGCTAGAACAATTGTCATAGTTTGTCCCGTGCTGCCCCAGGCCTGGCTGCCTTTCCCACTGGGCCCAGCGGCCTCCTCCTATGACTCCTCCCTCATTGCTGGCCCAGGTCGGGCAGTGCAGGACTCACCTTGCCGGTCTGCAGGGTGGGGAGGGTGGGAGTGGTAGAGGGTCTGCTGGCTCTGCCGGATGGCAGCCGTCAGTGGGAGGTCAGCCTGCACCACCCACTCCTGGTTACCGTTGAGCACCGTCTCGCCGGGCATGGCGAGGGAATGTCTCTTGGGAACGTCCTTGGTCAGTGTGGCTAAGGACTGCTTGGCCTGGAGAAAGGGCAGGAGAAAGGAGGAAGAAATCATAACCGGAGGGCCCTCTCATGGTGCTGCCCGGCACCTCTTAGCACCGTGGAGTGTGTACCAGAGAAAGCCAAGAATTCTACTTCTGCACCGGCAAGCCAACAGCCAGCGGTGTGAGCCACGGGTCTGCGCTGCGGGTCTCACCCGCGCTCAGCAGGGTCTTATCTTTAGTTCTCACCAAGAGTGAAATGAGGCCCATATATAGGGGAGAAGGAATCCAATACAGTCATCACTTCTGGGTTCTCCAAGGACACGCCAGGTCTCTCGGTCTCTCTCTCTCTCTCTCTCTCTCTCTCTCTCTCTCTCTCTCTTTCTCTCTCTCTCTCTCTCCACACATGCTCTTTTGAGTGAGGGCTGCACATCAAGATCCGATGTCGTTACTCAGGAGCCGCCCACTTCGGTTTTTTGAAACAGTATCTCTCTCTCTAAAGCTTGCTAATGAGATTAAAGCTGATTGGTTAGTAAGTCCCAGATCCTCTGTCTCTGCTTTTTAACACACGGTGGTGGTTTGAAAAGGTATGACCTGGCTGGGCGGTGGTGGTGCACGCCTGTAATCCCAGCACTTGGGAGGCAGAGGCAGGAGGATTTCTGAGTTTGAGGCCTGCCTGGTCTACAGAGTGAGTTCCAGGACAGCCAAGGCTACATAGAGAAACCCTGTCTCAAAACAACAACAACAACAACAACAACAACAACAACAACCAAACAAACAAACAAAAAACTGAAAAGGTATGGCCCCCATAGACTTGGCCAAAGGGAGTGGCACTAATGTGGGTGTGGCCTGGTTGGCGGAAGTGCATCAGTGTGTGGGCGGGCTGAGGTCTCCTATGCACGCAGGAGAAATCAGAGCCTCCCCCTGGTTGCCTGCAGGTCTAGACGCAGAGCAGCTCTCTTCCAGCACCTTGTCTGCCCGCGCACTGCCGCGCTCCCTGCCCCTGTCACGTGTTCTAAGAGACTGACCTCAAGTCCTCACACTTGGGTGCAAGCACCTTATCAACAGAGCCACCTCTGACCCGAGGCGGGATTCTGGGCAGGCTCAAGAAAGAGGTGTAGGGGGTATCCTCGGGTAAACCTTGTTAAATGCAGGTCTCAGACTGAGTTTGGGCAGAGCGGAGGTCACGGGAAGAGAAGGCAGCCCCGAGACTGTCAGGAAAAGCACCTAAACACCCCACCATGCGCAGGGCAGCCCCACCAGGGTGCACCCCAAGATGCACAGTGATCCGGGCCCCTGCTGGCAGCTGGAAGCGTGGGCCGCCGCGTAGAAAGCACTGCACAAAGAATTAGTTCAGGAGAGCTGAGCATGTGGAAGGCAAAGCTGGTCTAGCCTGGGCTTCAAGGGACAGGCCTGAATTAGGGGAACCGCCATAAGTCTGGGTGCTACCCGTGGGCTAGCTCGGGGCACAGGGAGTGCCTCTGTGAAGGGCACAGGTCAGAGATGGCTTCGCTATGAGCTATGTCCCTACTCCCACTGGGGTAAGTGGGATTTTACCAGATAGGACCTTAAAGTGTGTTGGCTAAGAAAAGGAGCATGCATTAGACACAGACTCAGGTTAGTCCAGGTTAACCCAGGCTCCTGCAGGGCAGGGGAAACTGAATGAAGAGTGGGAGGAGGAAGGGAAGGGCCCATCATGACCTCCCTTTCCCAAGCATCCCACGCACATACACGGGAAGCAGAGGACCACCCAGACCAACCAACAAAACAAGCAGTCTTTGGGGGCAACACAAGAAAGAGGCCCCGGGTGGGCTGGAGAGATGGCTCAGTGGTTAAGAGCATTGACTGCTCCAAATCCCAGCAACCACATGGTGGCTCACAACCATCTGTAATGGGATCTGATGCCCTCTTCTGATGCGTTTGAAGACAGGGCTGTGTGGACCATCTCCCTCCCACCAGCGACGGACACGGTGTTTCCAACTGACCTACTGACCTCTCTCACTGGGTATGACTCAATGCTGGGAGCGCCTCCTGAACTCTGACCTCTCCCTGCTTCTCTTTTCTTGGCCTCTCCCCTCCTTCGAGCATCCTGACCCTGGAGCCCTGGGCTCGTGGGAATTTTTAAGTCGTAATGAATATGCTCATGTGACCAAAACCCAGATAGAGCTAGCCTTGCAGGCCCCACCCCTACCCCCACCCCCGCCATCCTGGAACCTTTGGTGTGACCTTGAGCACAGCCCCACCCCCGCCCCACTTCCTATTGCACTTGTGGGTCCTGACTTCCTTCCAGAATCCCTGTGTGCTCCTCCTGCCAGGCTGAGCTGCTCTCGGCTGCCTGCAATCCCAGCGATTTGCGCTCTCAGAGATGGCTCCCCGGGTCAGCCTGGACCTCACGGCAGAAAGGTCTGGGACTGTCCACAGCACAGCCGGTCTGTGCAGAAGTCTGTCCGGTGGTGGTAAAGCATCCTCCCTCCTCCTCTGGGAAGGTGTTGCCTGTGACAGTGCTCCAGGGGCCCCAGCAGCAGAGGGTCTGAAGCTGCTGGGAGAAGGGGGGGGGGAGCTGCGAGTTTCTGGCTAGAGGAAAGCTCGCTGTATACCAGCATGTTGGGAGCAGAAGCTCGGGGAGCTATTAATACAGGGAACACCAGAGAACCTCTGAGACACTGAGGCCCGGGGCTGAAAGCACCAAGATGTGCTTCATCTATCTGTCTACGGGGACTGCGGTGAGCTGGGCACACATGGTCTCTCCTACCCATCTCTCCTAGGGCTGCAGGAAGTATCCACGGGAGATGCAGGAGAGGAAGTCTTCCTGCCTTGACGGCCCTCGCCACTAGGGGTCAGCATTGCACAAGGCAGCTGCCCTGCTCTGGGTGGCTACTCGCTGAAGCAGTTTTGCAAACTATCAGGTCAGCGCAGCACACAAATGCCAAGCTTAGCTGTTTCTGTGTTTCCTTTACGTCCTCCCCAGAGCCCTACAGGGCATCTGCAGGGATGGAGGCCCCAGAGGTCAAGCATCTTACAGACCCCAGAGGTCTGTAAGTGCACTGTTAGCTAGCGCTGGCACCCTGCTGGGTAACATCCCCACTACTAAACAGTCACACAAGGGAGAGGGACCAAGAGAGCACACTGGGGAAAGACGCTTGCTGCCAAGCCTGATGGCCCGAGTTCAGTCCCAGGACCCACGTGTTGCAAAGAGAGAACCAATCATCTCCCACAAGTTAGCTTCTGATCAACACACACACATAGACACAGACAGACAGACAGACAGACACACACACACACACACACACACACACACACACACAGGGTCCAGGAGGCTTTCAAAGGCCTTTCTACCTTTGTGTGTTCTGGCTATATCTAACCATATCATGGGGAAGGCAGGTGCCCAGTAACCAAAATGGCACAGGGAACGGCTTGGGTCACACCGGCAGCCAAGGCTGAGATCCCGGGACTCTCCTATCTCTGTCAGATCCCCAGATTTGCTCTGATCCTCATGCATGCACCACAATGCCATCTTGAAACATGTTGGCATAGATTTCAGTGAGTTTAGGTTAGCACAGAAACAACAACCAACCAAATCCATCTTTTTTTTTTTTCCACTCGGTGACCTAAGAACGCTGATTTTGCTCTAGATACATCTGAACCAAAAGCCTTCCAATATCCCATGTAATACATGGAGGATAATACACATGTAGGTATATGGTACATACATACACCTAAGTGTGTTTATGCACAGACAGGTAGATACTGTCATTTGTAATCCCAGACTCTGAGATGTTAACATTGCTAGATATTTTACCAAATGATTATGATTATTTTGGACCAAATTACGACTTCCCATTGCCCCACGTTTCCGCAGTCTCTTGGGACGTGTGGTCACGTGAGGCCTCCCAGGATGCCCTCGTTCCTGGGCTTGAGGAGGTCCCCGACTCAGGAGTGTCATGGAGCCCACTGCCCTCCCTTTAGCCTCCTGACCACCACCCTCTCCCCCAGGGGCTCTGGGCGGTCCAGGCTGCTCCTCCGCGGCCGGCGCGTGCTCACCATGGCCAGCTCGGCCTCCAGCTCCTTCATGCGGTTGTCCTTGAGGTCCAGCTGGGAGCGCAGGGCCGCGGCGTGGTCCGTGGCCTCCTTGGCCTGCCGCCGGAGCTCCCACTTCTCTCGCTCCAGCAGGTCCTTCTCCTTGGCCAGCGCTTTGACGGCGTCCTCACTCTCCTGCGGCGGGGATGAGAGAGGCGGGTGGGTTGCAAGGTGGCACGGGGAGGACTCGTCTGGGTGGGCGGGGCAGTGGGGAATTCTCCAACACATGGCTGGCTGAAAGCCCTGGTGTGAATGGGCAGGCTATGGGGTGGCCACCTTGGACAGAAAATGGGGGCAGGGTGAAATATGTGTGACTCTTTTCAAAGATAGGACAACTTCATGTGCCGAAGACAAAGTGGGGTCTGATAAGCGTTGGGGTGAAGAAGAGTTTGTCATTTAATTAAATCTATCTATGTATCTATCTATGTATCTATCTATCTGGTTTATTGATTTGAGGTGTTATGTTTTGTGTTTTGAGTCAGGGCCCCTCTGTAGCCCAGGCTTGCCCCCAAGTCTCTATGTAGCCGAGGATAATCTTAAACTTCCAATTCTCCTGCCTCCAATTCCAAAGTGCTGGCCCGGTTTCTGCAGTGTAGCGCTGGGGACAGAACCCAGGGCCTCTCGCCTGCTAGGCAATCATCACTCTGCCAACCCCACATTCCCAGTTCTTGCTTAAGAAACCGTTTCAGAAGAAAACAGGTCCAGGAAGGCACTTGAAACGGTGACCGTCTGGGCTACCACAGGTCCCTGCCGCCACCCTACAGGGCCGTCGCTGACGGGACACTCAGAAGACGTCCTTTGAGGAAGAAACTCCTCCTGCCACCTGCCCAGGTCCCTCTCAGTTTCCCGAATGAACCATGGTTGCCAGGGCTGGTGCCAGGCAGGTGTAGGGCAGGCCCCAGGAGGAGCTGTGGCTGACCCTGACCTCGGAACAGGGGTGGTATTGAAACTGCGGTCTTCTCAACAGGATGGTCTTTGGGAGTACTCAGCCCATCCGACCAAACCAGCACGTCTACACAAGATCCAAGGTCTCCACCACCAAGGCCAGGAGGCCGAGGGGGACCAGCTTTTCGGCATGGATGTGTCTTCCAGCGTGTTACAGCAGTGGCTGGAGTTCTAGAGAGAATTCTGGCTCTGCAAACACCTGCAGGCCAGCATGGCCTCAGTTTCCCCATCTGTCCTGTATGCATTCTGAGATAGCCTTGTGGCCTGGGGCTCTGCCAGGGAGCTCCTCATTCCCTAGGATCCCTGCATGCACCTCCTCTTCCAAGAAGCCCTCCCTGAACACCGGCCTAGGGTGACAGCCTAACCTGACCCTCACCCCATCAATAGAAACGTGAGGCATGCCGGGCGTGGTGGCACACGCCTATAATCCCAGCACTTGGGAGGCAGAGACAGGCGGATTTCTGAGTTCGAGGCCAGGCTGTTCTACAGAGTAAGTTCCAGGACAGCCAGGACCACACAGAGAAACCCTGTCTCGAAAAACCAAACCAAATCAAACAAACAAACAAAGAAAAAGAAAAAAGAAACGTGAGGCAGGCACAGCCAGATAGCGCTGTGCTTGCTGAGGTTATGCCGAAGAGACAGATCTGGAGTGGAGCTGGGCACCCCTGGGAGCTGGCTGGCGACCTTAATTTAGGAGGAGGACTCACTAAGACCCTTGGGATCCCTTTTATCACTGAGGTTTTGCCAGTTCTGCTGGTTGTGAGCAGACTTAGGCCCTGTACTAGGTGAAAAGGGTCTGTGGGTATTTCAGCTGTGGCTCCGTGACATTGTTCCCAGGCAGAGGCCAACAGGCTCAGCAGTAGCAGTCACCAAGTATCCCGGGCAGTGCTGCAGGCTGTGCGCGCACGACTGTATTTGACTCTCATACCCATCCATGAGGTGGGGATTCCAATTATTCCTATTTCACAAAGGGGTAAACTGAGGCCCAGAGGAGCTGAATCATTCTCAGCCCACTGCTGGTCATGGTGGGATCAAAGAGAACTGTGGAATTCCTTCCCTGGGGATCGGAACTGGATGGGGCCTAGGGAACTACAGGTGCCTGGAATTCACAAGGGCAGGCTAAGGCTAGACCGTTAGGGGACAAGGATAGATCATTAAGGCCTTGCAGGCCAGACTAGAGGCCTCATATGGGCAGCAACAAGAGGCTGCGGGAGATGAAGGGTGTGGTGGGCGGTGGCAACAGAGGATCTTACACTCCGCACCAGGATTATCCCATATCCAGCCTGGAGCTGGCCGCCTGGCCTGCGATGAGGACATCTCCAGCTGGGTTTGCAGACAGTCCCCAGCTGCACTCGGGGGACAGGGTGTGTGTCTTTGGCACAGTTTTCTGGGACGTCAGAACGCTGAGAATTTTCCGCACAGGCCAAGTCCTAGCCTTTTCCAGCGGGCTCTGAGTCCCCGCTGTCCCCACCTGCTCCAGCTGAGGCCCGGAAAGGTTCCAGAGGGAGCCAGTGGGCCAGGGCAGGCTGACAGCCTGCAGCCCGTGACTGGGGAGCCAGAGACTTCTATTAATATTGCGCATTTCCTTCACACATAACACGCAAATTATGTGCGGGTAACCAGATGCAAGATCTTGAGAGGCTAGCCGGGCGTGGTGGCGCACGCCTGTAATCCCAGCACTCTGGGAGGCAGAGGCAGGTGGATTTCTGAGTTCGAGGCCAGCCTGGTCTAACGAGTGAGTTCCAGGATAGCCAGGGCTACACAGAGAAACCCTGTCTCGGAAAATAAAAAAGATCTTGAGAGGCTGAATGAAGCCAGGTTTGAGGTCTCAGTCTCTGCACAGTATCTCTATGTGGTAGAACGCCTACCTATGATCTCCCAGTGAGGGCCGGAGGGACCAGTCCTGCAGTAGACCGCCTGCCTAGGTCACATAAGGGATGTCCCAAATCCATTCTGAACACCACAAAAATAAATAATCGGTCTTGATCAGCCACCAGACTCTTGAGCGTCTCAGTCTTGCTATCTGTAAAGTGGGTCCGGGCTGCCCAGTGACACAAGGCCATTCAGATGCTACTCCCCTGGGCTTGCCTAACCTGAATGCATACCAAGGCAACAGTGGTGGGCGGGGCATGCAGAGACACCTGCCCTGCTGCTTTGAGCCATTTGACCTCGGGGAGGAAGACTTCTGCATGCCAGGATAAGTCATCAAGAGTCACCTGCAGTGAGCATGTGAAGATCATGTCAATTCCAATCTAGCCTTGGCCAACTGGCCTCTAACTGCAGCTCAGAGGTGGCCTCCGTGACCGGGCCCACCGCGCTGTCTTGTTACCTCCTGTCCCCAAAGCTGCAGGCTCAACTATTAGGTTTGAGTCAGGAATGCCACCGCTGCTCACAGGTTTACTTTTTGCCTGCTGGTGCCCTGGCTGGTGGCACTCTTTTGGGGAGTGTGAGGCCTTCAGGAAGTGGGGCCTGGCTGGCAGAAGTGGGGAGAGTCCTAGAGGTAAACCTCTGAGGCTTTTATGGCTGCTGCTGCTCCAGCCATTGCTCCCGGCTTCCAGTCTTTGTGCTCTGCTATCTGGTTAGTCACGTGAGCACCTTTTGCCACATGGTCACTGTTGGTATCAGTACCTCCGAAATCCATGAAATCACATAGGCGGCATTGAGACTTGCATACCTGTTGCCAAGGCAACAGCCGCCATGTTCCCAGGGCCATACAGGGAGCACGCACACGAACGAATGCTTCTACTTCAGGCCCATGTATACAACTCGCTGGCAGCCCCGTCCACACGGCACACGGAGGACGGAGATCAACTCATAGAAGCCACTTCTCCCCTCCCATCACGTGACTCCCAGGATTTGAACTCAGGTCATCGGGCTTGGCTACAAGCACCTTTACTCGCTGAGCCATCTTGTTGGCCCAGTTTTCCGGATCTGCACAACAAGTGGTCGAAAACCCCTTCTCAAGAGTGGCTCGCGGGGCTGGAGAGATGGCTCGGAGGTTAAGAGCGCCGACTGCTCTTCCAGAGGTCCTGAGTTCAATTCCCAGCAACCGCGTGGTAGCTCACAACCATCTGTAAGGGGGTCTGATGCCCTCTTCTGGG
This sequence comes from Apodemus agrarius, assembly GCA_964023405.1. Taxonomy (NCBI): domain Eukaryota; kingdom Metazoa; phylum Chordata; class Mammalia; order Rodentia; family Muridae; genus Apodemus; species Apodemus agrarius. The sequence goes on along the minus strand of OZ030009.1, from coordinate 14,013,504 downwards.
GTGTCTGAAGAGAGCAATGGTGTTCTCATGTACATAAAATCAACAAATCTTTAAAATAAAATAGGGGGCGGGAGTCATGCCCTGCCCTCTCTATATGAGTCTCACTGACCAAATCCCTCTTGTAATTAGAAACTTCTCTTCCACAGGGCCCGGGGCAGTGAATCTCAGCTGTCAACTCAACAAGAAATGGGTGTCTAGGGGGCTCTGTGAGGGAGTTTCTAGATGGGGTTCACTGAGGTGGAAAGTCCCACCCCGAATGTGGGCGGCGCCATCCTACCGGCTAGAGGGCCAAACCGAGTAAGTATCGAAGCATCCATCTCTCTCTGCTTCCTGACTGCAGATGCGATGCGGCCGGCTACCTCTTCCGCCACAACGGACCTTATCTTCAACTCTGATCCAAACCCAACCCCTCCCCCATGAGATCGCTTTTGTCAGGCGTTTCACTGCGAGGAGAAAAGTAACTAACACAGAGCCCAACTCTTGAGACACCTCCTCTGTGCAGCCCTCGGGGAGCCCTCTCTGCAGACAGCGCCCTGCTGTCTCTCGATGCTCCGGGCTAGCTCCGCCCACTTCCATAATGTGGTTATTGACGGAGATGCATGACTCCTCGTGCTGGGTGCTGGGTGCTGGGTGCTGAGTATCTTGGTCCTCACAACAGCTCCGCACCTTCCACAGAAGGGGAAACTGAGGCTCTAGCGTGAGTGGGAGGTCTGAGGGTCTGCCCAGAGGAAGGGGGATCTGAAGCAGCTAGATTCCCGAGTCCACGCTGCTGGCCTCCGAGGGGCACAGGGCCCAACCGGGAGCTTGGGCTGGATTTCTCGGATTGCTCAGAGCAGATGAAGACACCAGAGCCACCAAGGGTGCTGGCTCTGGGATTCAAGGCGGAGGCCGTGATGATGCTTGGCTGAGAGCGGAGACGAGGTTGTGTATGTCTGAGAGGGGAGGGCGGGAAGAAGGGCCAGGAGAGGGGAGGGGCCGAGAGGGGAGGGCAGGGGTCCAGAGAGACACGGACCTTGCGGTGCTGCTCGTAGTTGCGGATGAAGTCCCGCAGCTGCTCCTCGCGGCTCTCCAGCGTGGCGTACAGCTGCTGCATCTGGCTCACCAGGTCGGTCTTCTCGCCCTTTAAGCGCTTCCGGTCAGCTTTCATGGCTGCGGACAGGACAGGGGATTAATGAGCTCCCGATACCCAAGCCGTTCCTCTGGGTGTCTTTTGTCTTAGATGGAGAAATGGGGTTCACCTGATGCAGTGTCTCTCCTGGACATCCCCCGCCCCCCACACCGCTGCAGTGTCCCAGGCTCGGGACCCAGGCTTGTTGTGCAAATGGTCCCCCTGACATCTCTCTGATTGGCTATCTACAATGGAATCCCTGCTGGGCTAAAGGCTAGCGTCAGAAGGGGTTCACACACGGGAGTCCCCCCGACCCTGTCTGAGGCTGAAATGAGCCCCGGGGTCACCCCACAGAGCCCACAGAACTGCTCGGTCTGATCCAAGACTCTCTCATAAGCCCCACTTGACTAGGGTTCAATGACATGGAAGATAAGACCCGGACGATCACGGAACACACAGGATAAACTGCACTCGTGTCAAATTAAAAACTCTGCTTCACAGGGAGGCGTGGTGAGCAAGAAAAGACAGCCCACAGAAGGGAGAAAATACTAGCGAGTCCCTTATCCAATAAGAGACATCTCGAATATGAATATATGTGTGTGTGTGTGTGTGTGTGTGTGTGTGTGTGTGTGTTTTCCAGGACAGCAGGACAGCTCACCTGGTAAACTTGTGCCCATAATTAAATCTGACAATCTGAGTTCAACCACCAAGAACCCATATAATGAAAGAAGAGCTTACTCCTATTAGCTGTCCTCTGACCTCCACATGGGTCCTGTGATGTGAACGTGGTGTATTCTCTCTCTCTCTCTCTCTCTCTCTCTCTCTCTCTCTCTCTCTCAATTAAATTTAATATAAAAAACCCTTAAAAATAAATTCTCGTAACTCAACAATACCAAGACAGCTGCTGAGGCTAGGGAGATGGCTCAGTGGTTAGGATCGCCTGCTGCTCTCGGAAAGGACCGAGTTCATTTCCCAGCACCCAGCAGGCAGCTCAAACTGCCTGTAATTCCAGCTGCAGGTGGGGGCATCTGAGGCCACGCCACCGCTGCACACAGAGAGCCACAGGGAGCCCCGCGCAGTGGGGACTCCAGGGCTGGTCGGCATTCAAAATTCCAGCTTTGAGCCCCCGCAAGGAGCCCGGCTGACTCTGTCTTCTCAGCAGCCAGCTTGGCTGCGCGACAGCTGAGATCACCAGGGCTGGGTTTCCAGACCTCCTGAGCCGAAAGCCTGCTCAGGGTGGAGCTGAGGACAAAGCCAGGCCAGCTCTGCGACACGGTGCAGCCTGTTACCAGGGAACCCGGCTTTAAGAAACCCCAACACCCAGGAAGGCAAAATGACTGAGTGAAGACCCTTGCCGTCTGATGACTGAGTTTGAACCCTGGGGCACACAGGCTGGGAGGGAACAGACTCCCGTAACTTGTCCTCAGATTCCTGGCACATACACTACAAATAAATAAAAGATAACCAACCAACCAACCAACCAACCAACCAACCAACCAAATAAGAGAAACTCCGAGATCCAACAAAGATCCAAAATCCCGTCTGCAGGCACCCTATGAGCAAGCCTGGGCCAGCACCACAGGGCACCCACCTGCTATTCCCTGGCATTTCAGATGCATTTTTATAGAGGTGGGCAGGCGGGTCCTCTGACCCCATCCCAGAGGGGACATTATGGCCACACAACCAGTTAGTGGCACAGCTGGGGCGCACCAGGCTTACAGACTAGCAGGTGTAACAGAATAAGAGGACTTGAGGACTTGGTCGGTGCCCCCAACCCTGGCCGCCTTTGTCCCTGTGGTTAGAAGCTGAACCCCTAGGATTCTGAGTTGTTGCATCGCCTGTGAGAACCAGTCTTCGCTCTCAGATGCTGGGAGACTCACCAGCGTCGGGATGCCTGGAGACAGGACCGCATGTCCTGTGTTTGAGGGGCTCCCCATGATGTACAAGCCAAGTTATTCCCAACCCACAGGAAGTGGGCACCTGCCCTAAGACACTGCGCCCTGTCCAACTCCAGCTGTACCCCGCTAGGCCTCCGACCTAGACTCTACGAAAGCTTTGGGAGTGAACGTCATGTTTCAGACAACCTGACCTACTTGCATTAACTCCGCGTCTATGGCTATGGTGGGACGCCCTTACAAAAGCGACTCAGGAAAGCAAGTGCTCATTCGCCTGTGGTTCCAGAGGGCAGAGACCATCATGGTGGGTTGGCATGGAAACAGGCAGAGAAAACCCGGCTGCAGGAGCAGGGAGCTGGCTGATCACGTGATCAAGTTCCACCCACACCACAGGGAAGTGAGGGAGAGCGAGAGGGTGGGAGAGCCTGAGAGTGTGAGGGGGAGGTGGGCATGGAGGGAGGGAAGAAAGGAGGGAGGGAGCAGGAAGTGCAGGGGATCAAGGCTCTGAACTCTTAAGGCCCACCCCCCAGTGACATACTTCCTTCAGCAAGAGCCACCTCCTACAGGTTCTGTAACCGTCTCGAACAGCACCACCTAGCGGGGATTGAGTGTAAGTGCATAAGCCTATGGGGGGCATTGCTCATGATGCCACTGAAACTATAAACATGGAGACCAGTGTCCAGTCAACACAAGGCTTTCTCAGCACTTGGGAGGCAGAGGCAGGCGGATTTCTGAGTTCAAGGCCAGCCTGGTCTACAGAGTGAGTACCAAATAAAAAAAAATAATAAAAAAGGCTTTCTCTCTCTCTCTCTCTCTCTCTCTCTCTCTCTCTCTCTCTCTGTCTCTGTCTCTCTCTCTCTCTCTCTCTCTCTCTCACACACACACACACACACACACACACACACACACACACGCACACACAGACTCACATATGTGGAGAGAGAGGGACAGGGAGGGGAGAGAGGGAGAGGGAGAGGGAGAGAGAGAGGGAGAGAGAGTGCTAAGAATGTGGTACCCTGGATCTGCCACGAAAGACCCCCACCATTCAAGGAAACTGACAGAGGCCCTGGGAGCCCCTGGGAGCCCCTGGAACACTATACAGGCTCAAGGTGAGGAAGTTGGCATAGTACCCAGCAAGGCAGCAGACAGCAAAGTGGCCAGACCAGAGGCGGGCACTGGGGCCCTCACTTCAACAAGCAATCCTCCGCCACAGAAGTCATTTAAATCTACACACACAGCCACGAGAAGGGCGACAGGGCCCTTCCTCCCTTTGCCCTGCTCCCTAGCGATTGCAGATGCTATAGATCTTTCTCTCCAGGTACGTTGCATGCGCGAGGCTTGCTTCTCTCTGGGGTGAGCCTCCTGAGATGGCAGCCGGCCAGCGCTCTGTTCGCATTCCCAGAAACTGGCTTCACCCAGACAGGTCTCATTCCAGCAACCAGGTCGCTGGAACCACTGCGACTGCTAGAGTGACAGGTGCTGTCACGCCCTTTGGGCTCTGCGGGGTCATGGTGTGTGCAGAGGGACCTTAAGCTCCGGGAGACCCGGGCGAGTCATTGGTCCTTCAGAGCTGTGCTTTTCTAGATACTACAAGGATCCTGCAGCTGGAGAGCTGGCTCTGCAGTTAAGGGCACAAGCCGGTGCTGCTAGGGACCAGAGGTTAGCTTTCAGCACCGACCTAAGGCAGCGGACAACCTTCTTCTGACTTCCGTGAGCAGCTGCACCCACATGTGCATACAATACATATAACATGCAAGTAAAAAAAATAATTAAAAAAATTCACCCCCAATCCAAATATCTAATGATGTCAGGACACCAGGGTAGCGCCAAGCACCATGCCCAATGCCCTATCGTTAGAATTCAGTCTAAGCTCTACCCAACAGTTACCTGGCAACAGCCAGGTAGGCCTGGCCCACTATAAGAGGAGCTGCTTGCCCCCTCCTCTCCCTCTTTTTTTTTTCCTTTTAAAGATTTATTTACTTATTATATTTAAGTACACCGTGGCTGTCTTTGTGCACACCAGAAGAGGGTGTCAGATCTCATTACAGATGGTTGTGAGCCACCATGTGCTTGCTGGGATTTGAACTCAGGACCCTCGGAAGAGCAGTCAGTGCTCTTACCCGCTGAGCCATCTCTCCAGCTCCATGCCTCTCCCTCTTGCCTCTTGCTCTCTTACTCCTGCTTCCTGCCTGCTTCTCTCTTGCCCTCTTGGGCTCTCTCTCCCCTTTCTCTTCCCCCCTCTCTCCATGTGCTCATGGCCGGCCTCTACTTCTCTACTCTCTCCCTCTCTCTCTCTCTGCCTTTCTCTGCCTCTCCTACTCTCTTAACCCCTCCCCATGCCCTGAATAAACTCTATTCTATCCTATACTGTCATGTGGCTGGTCCCTCAGGCGGAAGGGATGCCTCGGCATGGGCCCGCCAAGGTACCTCCTTCGCCCCCATCACCACACCCCCATAGAACATATATTAATACCTTTTATCTTTTTATAATCACAACACCTATGGGTTCTTGTCACCTGTCAACTCCCTTGTGAAGTCATCATACATTACAGACTAGAGACTTGGCCATGCGTTAAGCGTCAAGGACTACCCAGCCCCTGCACCGAGTCTCCAGTACCCTTGGTTCTGAGCCTGAGATCACTCACCCGAACTAGGTCCCACAGCACATGGGGGGACAACACTCTGTCCATATGTGCCCTTGGGTTCTGGGTGGGGCTGAAGCTGATTGTGCTGTTCTGGGATGCCCCCCTCCCCCATCCCCGGCTTCATGCACAGTGCTCTATCACTGAGGTAAGGCCCAGTGAACCTGTTTCAGGGAGGCCCCAGGGTTAAATTAGGGGGGAAGGAGGGAAGAGAGAGAGAGAGAGAGTTGGGGGAGTGAAGGAGGAAGGGAAGGAGGGGGGAGGGAGGGAGGGAGGGAGGGAGAGAGAGAGAGAGAGAGAGAGAGAGAGAGAGAGAGAGAAAGAAACAGGTCCTGGCCTCAAACCAAGGATACCTTGACCTTGACTCCCGTCTCACTGCTGTTATGACAACACACATCACTGCAGACAGCGCAACGCACCACATCCCCACCCACCCAAACCAGAGGACCACTCATAACCCGCACGTGCTGTCCCGACGCTCTCATTCTGAGATGCACCACTTCCTCACTGGGCATCTCAAGGGGCCCTCTGAGGTTTCCCTCATCTGGGGAGAAGAGAACCCCAGGGTCAGGGGCCTCCCCAGATGCCAGGCTTCGCTGTCCTGTTAGGTGAGAGGCCTGAGATGTCCCCGGTGTCTGACCTTGGGTCCTCCTCCGCTTCCAAGGCTCTGGATCATGGGAACTCAGCAGAAACTCAGTGGACCACGGGAGGGGATGAGCTTCTCCTCGGCTCCACCCCCGACCCCCCACTGATCCCCACTTATGGAAACCGAGACCACTCCCCTTTCCCCAGACTCCCTGAATCCCTGGACATCTGAGTCCCTGAACTTGGCCTGCCCCCCATTCAGGACTTTTCTAGTATCACACCAATGCTATATGTGATCTCTGGCCTCTCAGATGGCTAACCCCTGTCTCAACCCCTTTCCCTTCTAGCAAATCCTATTTTTCTTTTTCCTTTTGCTGCAAAATGCTCTCAAGGGCCACTCACTCTAGCCCCTCAGTCCCTAAGGGGCTCTCTCTGACTTCTCCACACTTGGTCCCTTCTAAGTCACCGGGAATCCTGACCCTGGCTCTGTCAGGCTATGCATATCTCAGACTGTTTCTTTTTGGTCCCATGTCAGACACTCAAGGCCACCATATCCTGATGGGACAGAAGACTACCTTGACCCTGCCAAGACCCACCATCAGGAGAGGGTGGGGGGTCCCAGAAGCAGTACGTTCTTAATTCCAGAGAGTGGGGTTACCCTAATTGCACTAGGTATTGTAACCCCATACACCCCACTTTTCATGGAAATTCTGAACTCCCAGTTCTTAAGTATTTTTAAGCTCTTAAATGTCCCCTATAGCTGTTGTGATCATAAAAAGAGAAAGCGGCGTAAGAATGTGTTCTATGGGCATGTGGGGGGAGGAGGTGCCTCATCGGACCCATGCCGAGGCACCCCTCCCCCTCCCAACGAGGGCCCAGTCACACGATGGTATAGTATAGAATACAGTTTATTTAGGTAATGGGGAGGGGAGATGGGGGTAGTAGAGGCAGAGAAAGGCAGAGAGAGGGAGAAAGTAGAGAAGTAGAGGCCGGCCATGACCACATGGGGAAAGGAGAGGGGAGGGAAGAAAGGAAGAGCCCAAGAGGGTTAGAGAGTAAGAAAATAAGAGAATAAGAGAGAGAGAGGAGGGGCAAGCGGCCCCTTTTATAGTGGGCCAGACCTACCTGGCTGTTGCCAGGTAACTATGGGGTGGAGTTTAGACAGAATTCTAACCACAGCACTGGGTAAATTTACGATTTGCGTGAACCTGAGCGGTCTGGCTCTGCAGATACCAGCTGTGTGACCCTGGATAAGTCCCTTACGCTCCGCTCCGTGCGTCAAATGGGGACACTTCCTTTACTAGGCGGAGCTTTAGAGGGGAGGGCGCAGGGTTCCTGGCTGCTGCAGGTGCTGGCGTTCCTGCCTGCCTGGGCCTCACCACTCCAGGCTAAGGATGAAAGCTGTCGGGAGTGGACTAGGTGGCCCCAGGAAGGAGAGGCTTGATTAGAGGCTGCCGGACCTCACAATGGGAGTCTTGGAGCCCCGGGTGAGAGTGGGGGGGGGGCAGACTCTGAGTAGGGGAAGGCCGGGCCATCGGGCCAGCCAAGGAAGAGATTATAGACACGCAAACTACAATCAGAGCCCCTGCAAGCCGCTCACCCTCCTCACACCAGGAAGCCCTGGCGGGTGGCGCTTCCGCCCCTCCCCCAGAGGTCATCAGCAGGAGGGAAGTGGGGGGCAGGGCATGATGGGAGGTATTTGTTTTCCAGGCTTTGGAGGGGAGTCCAGGAAAGTCCTCCTAAAAATAGCAGGTGGGATGGGTGGGGTGGAGTGCGTGTGGGGGGAGCATCAACAATCCCTAGACTTGAAAAGGAGATTTCTGGAAATCACATTGGCCACCAACTCCTCTCCCCTCCCCTCCAGTGAGTTGCATCCTTTCAGGGCGACCTCTGTGTGTGAGGCCAGTAGCAAACAAGACAATGGCTTGTACTCAGGTCCTCAGAGAGATGACCAGGGCGTCAGGTTGCAAAACAATGTGCAGCGTGGCCTCAGGAATTTGGTCTAGCACCTGCTCTGGGCTTTGGCCCTCCGGAAGAGGGCCTGGGCACCCAGTGATTTGGGGACTGGGACTGCCCTCACGACTGCTGTTCCCCATGGGACACTCAGCAAGGCTCTACAAAGTACCATGCAGGCGACAGCCAATCTCTAAGTACAGAAGAGTACTGGCACCATGGTGAAACAAGAGTATTCTAGAGCAGATATCAGGACAGATGGCCTGAGTTCAAAGCCCCAGCTCTGCCTACGCACTGTTGAGACTCAGTAAGTTACCATGTTACAGCCTGTTACTATCTGTCATAGGGATGGACATAGGCATACACACACACACACACACACACACACACAGACACACACACACACACACCAACTATTCCCATGCAGGAATGGTCTGATCAGTTCCCATCCCTGTGGGCACTTCTGCTCAAAAAGCTACGAGAACCGAGGAGATGATAGACAGTCCAGCGATTCCTGTGTAAGCACAGGGACCCGAGTTCGAATCCCCAGAAGCCACATTTTGAAGAGCCAAGGGTGTGAGGGTGTGTCTCTAATCCCAGCCAAGATAGGAAAATCTCCAGGGCTCAGTGGCCAGCCAAATTGCTGAGTTCCAGGCCAATGAGAGACCTTTCTCGAGAAACAGGGGAGACAGTATCCTGAGAAAGCCCTGACCATTACCATGCAGGTCCCCTGGCATGTACAGAGAACTCCCAGGGGTTCTGGCTGTTACCATAGGGGACAGGTGTGACACTAGGCCTTGTCCTTGCGTTGAGGGTCAGAGCCCCATCCCTGACCCTCTTTTGGTATCACAAAGCACATTCTTGCCCATCGCTGTCAACTGGGAGTTGCTTCTTCCGGCTAATTCTTGATTTGGACTTTAAAAAATATTTGTAATACTTATTTATTTTGTGCGTTTGCGTGTGTCATAGTGAGCGTGTGGTTACAGGACAGCTGGTAGGTAGGAGTTGGCGCTCTCCTTGCACGGTATGGGTCCTGAGGATTGAGTTCAGGTCATCAGGCTTGCGGGTGAGAGAGCGCCTTCCTGTCACCTGCACGGGTCACCTCGACGACAGCATCTCCGGGAGATCTCCCCCGTGAGACTCTTCCATTCAGTGCCCCTGACTGTGACAGGTAGCACTGCCATGAAGAGAGAGGAAAGGTTGCCAGAGTCTCTCTCTAGCCCCACCTTTGCTGCTGTTACCCTAGGAACCAGACATCTCCAACCAAAGTGGGGGTGCAGGGTGCGGGGAGCAGAGCCACCTGCGCCATCTTTTAAATTGGGGGCGGGGGACGGGAGTTTCAGGGCAATCCTGGAAGTCTACTACTGTACGGAAGATCTCTATAAAATATTTAGACAGCCATGGCCAGAGAGAACAGTGATTATACATTTAAATGGTAATGAGTATAATTAGACTGAAAGATTAGCCAAGCCTATCACTAAATATATATTCAGGACTGATCAAATCCCCTACTGTAAAATTACAGGTGAACACACAGATGGGCTTGTGGGTCTTTCATTTGCCCCACAGAAAGGTGTCCTGGGAGAGAACAGGCTAGGGCAGGGTAGGGAGGTCATTGAGAGGGACCCTGAAGACCCCAAGGGTCAAAAGATTGAAGCATTGCCCGTGAAAACTTGCCCGTGTCTACAGATGGTGTTCAACCTGTGAGCGGCCAGCCTCGGCTCTCAGAAGCACTAGAGAGACAGGCTTGGGGGAAGGGTTTGTAGGGAGACTGGGGGACCCCCTAGAGCCTCCCAGGCTCCAAATCCAATCGTGCAGAACTAAAATTTCAGTTGAGTCATCTCGTGGGCCCCGCAGGACCCAGTAGCGATGATAGGAAGCCTTGTTGACAAAACTGTTGATGGAAATCGCACCACAAGGGAGTCAGGCGCACGCGGCAACCTTTTAATTATTATCTAAGCACAATGCATAACCTTTAAATGCATGCTAGTGGGGTGTGCGTGGAGACAGGCGTAAATAAACAAGCGATCTCTGGAAGGGCGGTTAATCTTGGCCGTGGGGACAGGGGAGAACATTCTATCCAATAGAAGAACATGTGCAAAGGCCCTGAGGCAGCAGAGGAGGCACTTTCTGGCAGGCAAAGGTGGTGTCAGCGAAAGGCAGCTCTCCCCTAAGTGTGGCAGGGTTTTTCCCTGCTTTCTGCCGCCTTGGCGGGCCCCCACGAATGATGGAGCATTCCATTTCTTTTTCTTTTTCTTTCTTTCTTTCTTTCTTTCTTTTTTTTTTTTTTTTGATTTTTCGAGACAGGGTTTCTCTGTGTAGCCCTGGCTGTCCTGGAACTCACTCTGTAGACCAGGCTGACCTCGAACTCAGAAATCCGCCTGGCTCTGCCTCCCAAGTGCTGGGATTACAGGCATTCGCCACCCAGGCTGGGAACACAGCGCCAAGATTTTCCATGAGCCTAGTTTTAGGGACTGGGCAAATAAATGTCTAGGAGCTAGTGACAGTCCTCCATGCTGGTGGCACGGGGCTGGCCCTGGAAATGCCTCAGAGAGAATTTGCTGGCAGAGCTTGGGGGGGTCAACCTGGGGATTTGGCTGGTGGTGGTGGTGGTGGAGCTGACATTGTAGATTGCCATAGTTACATTGTAGCGATTGGGGTGGGGGTGGGGAGCTGACATTGTAGATTGTGATAGTTACATTGTAGCAGCGACCACGCCTGGCTGTGCCGCAGGGTACCACAGTGGGCAAGGGTACCCCAGGCTTTCTTAGAAGCTCCTCTCAGGTAGACCAATGGGACTCAGGGACTAACTTCAAGATGGAGGCATCTCTCACCTACACTGGTCTTTATACAGTGTTCGCCCAGCCCCCACCCCGTCCCCCACTGCCATTCGCTGTGACCTTGACCCCTCTCCTCGGCTCCTTAAAACTGTAAGCCTTCAGATGTGCCACCACCCCATTATCTTTCTTTCCCCATCTGACTGACGTCACGCATATTTTGCTCTTGGGCTTTACTGTCTGAGTTCGAAGCCGCCTCTGGGGAAACAGAACCTGGTGGGGTATCTGGGGAAGGGTGGCACTTTTGTGGCTGCAGGTGTTTTAGGGTCACAACAGAGTTCACGTAGCTGGAGCGTGGCCTTGAAGAGGGCACAGGAGGTCCCAGGGACAGGGAGCTGGGGCTCTGCCTGGTGCCGTGGGCTGGACGGAGGGAACGAATCACTTCCTTCAGTGAGATCGCTGACCTGTACACACCGTCTGCTTCCGTGGTTCTCTTCCCACTCTGGGCTTTGCCCTGGGTCCTGGGAGATGCTGTGCGTGTTTAGAAAGAGCTTAGAGAGGGACTGGGATGCAGCTGTTGGTAGAATGCTTGTCTGACGTGCATGAAGCCCTGGGTTCAATTCCCAGTGCCACGTACACTGGGCACAGCGACACATGTCTACAGTTCCAGTATTCAGGGGAGCAGAGGCAGGAGGATAAGATTTAAAGTCATCTTCAGGCATACAGTAAATTTTGAGGTCGGCCTGCTGTCACAGAAAGGGAGAGGGGGCTGGGCGGTGGTGGCGCACACCTTTAATCCCAGCACTTGGGATGCAGAGGCAGGCGGATTTCTGAGTTCGAGGCCAGCCTGGTCTACAGAGTGAGTTCCAGGACAGCCGGAACTACACAGAGAAACCCTGTCTCGAAAAATCAAACCAAACCAAACCAAACCAAACCAAACCAAACCAAACCAAACCAAAACAACAACAAAAAAACCAGAAAGGGAGAGGGGGAAATGAAGGGATGGGCGAGGGCTGGCTGTCCAAGAAGCCAGGAGAAGATTGTGTGTCAGTGTGTCAGTGAGTCAGTGGGGAAAACCTGGTGCAGGGGCTCAGACGGCCCGAGGGCTCTCACAATGAAGGAGAGGCCTCCCTCAGTTTCGGCCAGCAGAGGCCATGCTGGCCAGACAGTAGGTGAATTACTGAGGGGCAGGTTCAGTAAGAGACGCTGTCTCAAAAAAAAAAAAAAAAAAAAAAAAAAAAAAAAAACCCAACCCAACCCAACCCAAAACAACAACAACAACAACAACAACAACAACAACAAAAACAAACCTAAGGTGAAAAGCCATTGAAGAAGATACTCACTGTTGACCTTTGACCTCACAAGTGTGTGTACACACACAAACACGGTCACACAAGGGGTTGCAATGCAACACACTAAGAGCACATAGGATCCCGCAAAGCAAAAGCAAACAAATTGTTGATAGGTAAATGAGTTTATATGTGACTAGGCAAAGCGATACAAGTCTTTGTTTTCTGTAACTTCGGATACAAGCCCTGTACAATCACCCGCGGCTGGGGACTCGCTTCAGATAATACGAAAAGGGCGGAGTAGGCAGGGGGTGGGGCCGACTCAGAAAAGAAGTGGAGCCAGTGGCAGGTACCCAGATCCATGATGTCATTGCGCTGGTTTCCGTGAATGAGTGCATTTTCCCCTAATAGAAAGTTCAACTGCCAAGGCTGTAGAGCCTTATTTCTGCCCTCCGCCACTCCGGGGGTGTGGGGGGTGGGGTGGGGCGGCCCGGGTCCCCAGAGCCAACCAGTTCCTGATGCACCTGCATTAGTTCACTGTGTTTTAGGACAGGGCCTTGGTTCAGTCAGGGTAGTGTGTGTGAGGCCCAGTGACCCCAACCTGATCCGAGGTCCCGCACCCCCCACCCCCGCGCCTGACTGGATTTTTTCCTCCCGGTAGCTTCGGGAGCTGAGGTGGCCACACACCGGGGTTTGGTTAGCATGAGGGCCCAAAACGATCTTTCTTTATTGCAAAGGGGGCTCGGAGAGGGGAGAGAAGTCACTGGTCTGAAAGGTGTCTGGGCACGTCTTGGGGAGTGGCACAGACGCACCCTCGGCCTGGGTCTAAAGACCACGCCTGGGCTCCGGGTGGGGGTGGGGTGGGGCTGAATGAGGTTGGGGGGAGGGGGTGCTGGCTGCTCTCAGCTTGGCAGGAGGGGGGGGGAAACCGGGAAAGTGCTGAGTCAGCGTGCGGGATAAAAGGGCTCCAGCTCTCTCGGAAACAGGAGTGAAGAATTTCCGGCTTGATGCGCTGGAGGGGAATCACAGAAGTTGGGCTAGTAACAGCCCAAACAAACAACCCTGTATGACTAAACAAGGAGACTGAAGGAAGGGCTTTTGGGAACTTCCGATAAGCTCGGGGTGGGGACAACTCTGTTCTCAGCCGCTGTCCTTTGATCTCCCGGGAACCCTTGAGAACCTGGGGTAACAGGATAAAAACCAGTAGTTTGAACTTGGAATGTATAAAGAGCCTTAGACAGCTGGGCCAGTGGTGGCGCACGCCTTTGATCCCAGCACTTAGGAGGCAGAATAAGGTGGATTTTTAAGTTCGAGGCCAGCCTGGTCTACAGAGTGAGTTCCAGGATAGCCAGGGCTACACAGAGAAACCCTGTCAAAAAATCAAAGGAAAAAAAAAAAGAGCCTTAGACTTAGAGCGGGATCCCAGCACTAGGGGCCCTGCAAGTCCTTGACCTCTGACCTTTGGGCCTACCTGATCTGGTTTGGAGGCTCACGTGAAATGACGTCAGTGACACAGAATGACCTTGGTGATACGCTCTGCAAACATATGGGACATCAGCACTTCCGTATCCCAAACGACACACAGGTTCCCATGTCCCCAGTGAGTTTCTGTGCTACAGCCTTACAGGTGGGCAAAGAGAGGCTCCTCAGGCCTCAACGACCTATCCTGGGTCCCACAGTCGGTTGACACTCTCGCTTTCAGGACTAACGGAGGCCTTTATGACCCTGAGACCCTGAAGTGACTTTGTAACTCTTTGCTCTGCAAAACATTGGACCCTGCACCTAGTATCAGCACGGGGGTGGGGGTGGGGGATTGGGGGGGGTGGTAGTGGGGATGGGGCATGAGGGGGCGGCAGAGCAGAGAGGGTGCTTTGGGTTGGCCAAGGCTGGTTGAAGTGCGGGCTTTACTGTTAGGGGCTTGAAGCTGGGAGCCCAGCCTCCAGGGAAGCAGCGGGCTGCCACAGGCTCCAGGCAAGACGAGTTTCCTGGACTCACATTAAGTCTTCAGGGCGAAACGGTTTTTGCATTAAGAAGGGGAAGCTGGCAAGAGGTGCTTTCTCCGCTGTGCAACTTGGGTGAAGCATCTCCGCTGGCTTGCCAGGGCCACCCAGGCTGGGTGAGGGCATGGTTCTTTCCCCTGCTGCCCGTCCCCGAGCTTTCTGTATTGGGAGAAGATCCCAGTGTTGGTAATGGTAGGGAAAGGCTCCCTGTGCAAACTAAGCTTACAAGCGATTCTTTAGCAACTGCCACAGGCTGGGGGCGGAGCTCAGCTGGAAAGAGTGCTTGCCCGCCCGGCAGGCACAGAGCCCTTGGTCCAATCGCCAGCAGCGCGTGGACTGAATGTGGCGCTGCACACCTGTAACCCCTGAGCTTGGGAAGTGCTGGCAAAAGGGTTAGAAGTTCAGGTTCATTCGAAGTTACATAGTGAGTTGGGGGCCAGCCTTGGCTACGTGAGAACCTGTTTCCAAAATCCTGGCTGGGTAACAGTTCTCTGATCCCAACAGTATCACCATGGCAACGGAGTCAGATGGGTGGAAGGGGGCCACACACCTCCCCACAGAAGCCAGCCAAGCCCCGCCTGCATCCCGCTAAGCTCTGTATGAACCTCTCCCACGATCCACCTCCTCCTTAGAGGCCAGACACGGACAGCCTGGGGAGCAAGGCCAAACAGAACCCCAAGATCAAGCCACATCATGTCCACCTTCCTGCCTCAGCGCCTTGATAGTTCCATCTCCAAACTGGGCACAGCTGCACTGAGCAGCTGGCATTGAGCTCTTAGCTTAGACATCACCGGATGGACCAGAAGTGCCGGTTCTGGGTTCAAATCCAGACTCTTGTGTTTCTAGGCAATGGTTTATTCAACAATAAATGGGGATAATGGTTCCTGCCCAGGCGTGACAATGCCTGGGCTTGCACATGGGCTAGCCACTGCTCTAAGGACTCTGCAAGTATTAGCTCGGAAAACCTCTCAAGTGACAGACAGTGCCGGTGCCTGTCCCTGGAGACCTAGGGTGCTCAGCCAAGCCAGAGTACAACAGCAGTGCTCCCACCTGTGCTCCAGGTCCTGGGTCCCGAGTGCTCCAGGTTACTCCCCCTCCATGATTTTCCAAAGCTGTCACTAAGCTCCATATGTATCTGGTGAATTCCCAGCAGGGCTTGGCCCTGGAAGGTTCCAAGTAGATTATCAGTGTCCAGTTTCTTCTAGAAGTTTCTAAAATTGCCGTCCCTGGCATAGCCCGCCCTTCCCTTTGGTAGTTTGTTCTTTAACACCAGGGCTATTTTTTTTAATAACTCTGTGGCTTTCTGTTTTGCCATTTGCCGTATCCTTGGCTTCTGGAACAGTGTGGGTGTCCAGTGAATGTCTGGGGGGTGCAGAACAATTGGGTCAGTGAGCTGGTCTCATGCTCTGTGCAACCCACTGGGTGTTACTCTGACCCCTGGGCAGGCAGCACTGTGGAAAAGACCCAGCAAAAACGACAGGGATGAGACACCACTCCAGGCAGAGGGTCAACACTGTACACGGCTAAACCACCGTTAGGACCCGCCCAGCCCTGGCCTTTGCGGCTCGCATCTATCCCCGTAACTGAGCGACCCTGAGCCACTCCATTAGAGAGGCACTTGTGCAAGGTGTTGGTCCTGGGGCAGCACCCACTGCGAAGGGAGAGAGGGAATCCCTTCTCCACCCACCCCTCCCCCAGCCTCGTGAAGTCGTCCTTTGTTTGAGCAAGATACTGAGAGTAAACATGTCATACATACTCTTAGGGGGTTGGCATTTTCCTGAGGGCTGTTGGTTGTAAGGTTGTGTGCAGAAGACGGAACCTGGGGCCTCTCAGGAGCCAGACAAGCCTTCGCCTCTGAGCCTTCGTCCAGCCCTAGCTTCTGGTGGATAGCCATAAAGGTTTCAATGGGGCCTCCAGAGCCCGGCCAGTGGGTGGGTGCTAACACAGTTCATGGCGTAAGGCTTGGAAGCTATAGTTCCCTTGAGTTCCTATCTTTGATCCTCCAGTCTTCCCCCAGTATGACGCAGATCTTTCCCCCAGCGCCCAGCCAACTGGTTAAACACAGTGGCGCTCGGAGTGCCTGGGATGCCAGGGAGGCAGACTGGGGTGGCTGTTTCCCAGCAACAATTATCTCCAGGTTAATGTGTAGCTCAGGAGAAAAGAGAAGTCGAGAGAGAGCTGGAGCCTGGGGAAGTGGGACCGACAGGCTAGGTGCTGCTGGCACTGCCCTATGACAGATGTGTGGCCTGCCCCAACTCCTAGAGACCTGGTCCCCCACCTGCCCACCCACCTACCCTCAAACCTGCAAAAAATCAAATCTGTGGAGCCAATTAATGACATATTTACTCTAAGTCCTCCTACCCGTGACAGCTTGCTAGGTGATCTGTCTATTGGGTGATAATTTTTTTAAATAAATTTTTTTAAAGATTTATTTATGTATTATATGTGAGCACACTGTAGCTGTCTTCAGATACTCCAGAAGAGGGAGTCAGATCTCTTTACGGATGGCTGTGAGCCACCACGTGGTTGCTGGGATTTGAACTCAGGACCTTCGGCAGAGCAGCCAGTGCTCTTAACCGCTGAGCCATCTCTCGGGCCCCGACAATGTTTTGAGGTGAGGATCAGATCATCAAATCTCTGTACCTTCCCAGGCCCAGCCTGTGTGGTGAAGCCTGCGGATGCACCCTCCTCAACTTCTTGGAGGCTGTGAGGCCTCTAGCAGAGTCCAGAGAAAATTCAGTCCTCCATTCCCAGCCAGCAGAATCCTGGCCTTGGATGATGGTACCGTAGGCAGTGGCGGGGCTCTCAGGTGCCTGGGGCCATGCCCTGCCCAGAGCCTGGGACGAGCCGTTCTAATCAGCACTGGCAACTGGTCTAGGTGGAAGTTCTATTATTATGCCAACCTGTGTGTATGCGTGTGTGTGTGTGTGTGTGTGTGTGTGTGTGTGTGTGCAGTTGCCTCTATCTATGTGTGTGGAGATGCATCATGTAGGAGCTAAAGGGTGCCTGTCAGGGTCTTCTACAGGCCTCGTATTCTCCAAGTCGACTATGCAGGCTGTGACTGGCCAGGGACCCACCTGTCCCCGTTTCTCCAACATTGCCATGATAAGCACCCATTCCCAAGCTTGACGTTTTAAACCGCGGTTCTAGGGATGGACCTCAGGTCCCTGTGCTCGCAAAGCAAGTGACTTACTGGCTGAGCTATGCCTCCTGTCCCCATTTCACATGTGAGAAGACTGAGTCAGGGGACATAGCTAGCTAGCTCAAAGCCACACAACCAACGGATGTTGAGGTGGGATTTG
Source organism: Apodemus agrarius (assembly GCA_964023405.1). Lineage (NCBI taxonomy): Eukaryota > Metazoa > Chordata > Mammalia > Rodentia > Muridae > Apodemus > Apodemus agrarius. The sequence continues at coordinate 13,995,953 of OZ030009.1, read as the reverse complement.
AATTCCAAATTCGAATGGAGCAATGGGCCACCCACCGAGGCCCAGGACGCTGAGCTCGGAGGTGTGGACCGCCATACTCTACAGAACCCGGGGCTTTGTGCATGACAGGCAGGCACCCTACCCATTAAGCGACATCATTGGCATGGCCTTCTCAGCCCCTTGCCAGCCTGGTAAAGCCGGCAGATCCTCATCCTGACTATGTCCACGGGGGTAACCGAAGCAAGGTCAGCCTACGGGATCAGGTCAGCTCCCACGGCTCCTACAAGGCCGACATGAGTTAGACTGGCTGGTTGGCTCCAGGCTGGCCTATTCTGTGCCTCCGAGTTTGGTGCACACAGCCCCTCCACGTTGCCCAGGATACAGGGGCTACGAGGAAATGTCCTCTTACAAGGAGATGGCTTTTAAAAAAAAGGGGGTTTTCAGCCGGGCGGTGGTGGCGCACGCCTGTAGTCCCAGCACTTGGGAGGCAGAGGCAGGCGGATTTCTGAGTTCGAGGCCAGCCTGGTCTTCAGAGTAAGTTCCAGGACAGCCAGGGCTACACAGAGAAACCCTGACTCGAAAAACCAAAAAAAAAAAAAAAAAAAAAAAAAAAAAAAAGGAGGTTTTCTTTGCTACTTCTCTGTTTTAAATATTTTGAATTAGCATACATTTAGGAGAACATAACCCACGTGTGATCTGACATGTGGCAGGTGAAGGGCCATTGGTCACAGGAGCATGTGGCTCTGGCAGGCCTTGCCCTTCTGCCCTATTCTCTCTACCTTAGATGACATTCCTAAAGCTCGCCACCAAGGCCTAGACCCTTATTAGCCACTTCCTCCTCCTGAGGGTGACTTCCGAGTGCAGCTATCAATTTATTAATGTCCGGCAATCAAAAGCCCCCTCTGGCTCTCCTAATTAACATGCCCAGTCAAAATCAAACACCTCATTATATCACAGGGTTTCCCCTTTTACCTTTAAAAACTGCCGTTTGCCTATGGGCTGTGATATCAGCTCTATCCACCTCTCCTCTCCTTTCTCTCCCTTCCCCTTCTCTCTCATCCTCTATCTTGTCTTTTTGTCTCTTATTCCCTGCCCTCTGTTCCTCTGGGGGCAAATAACTTTGTGCTGAGAACTTGGTTTGGGGGGTCCTGAGCTTGTCCTCACAGTAGGTAAGGTTGATGGAACACATTTGAAACCTGTGGTAACACTAAAGTCAAGATGTGTCAGAGCCTGGCCAGGGCAGAGCCACACCTCAAACACAAATGACCCAAACAGAACAGCACGGCTGGCAAGAGCTGACAGATGCTGAGGGCACAGGGCACTCTGTATTTTACCACAGACCCTATCAAAAAGAAAGAATGAGAGAGAGAGAGAAAAGGAGGAGGAGGAGGAGGAGGAGGAGGAGACGATGACGAAGAAGAAGACGAAGAAGAAGACGAAGAAGAAGACGAAGAAGACGAAGAAGAAGAAGAAGAAGAAGAAGAAGAAGAAGAAGAAGAAGAAGAAGAAGAAGAAGAAGAAGAAGAAATGTTCTAAAGACTAGCAGTCAGGGCACCTCCACATCACCCCTAAGGTGAAGGCTTTGGTCAGGGCACCCCCACATCATCCCTGAGGTAAGCACGTCACAGATAAGTTCCACATAACTATAGTTTAACCCCAGTAGATTGGTGTGTCACTTTCCTCGCTGCTAAGGCAGAACTGTGGCTGGAGGGAGGAAGGGTTTATTCTGGCGCATGGTTTCCAGGGGTTTTAGACCATCACAGTGGAGAAGGCAAGCAGCTGCGGTGGGTCCACCTGCTGCAGCGGGAACACGAAGCTGTAACTCCTCACATCTCGGCAGATCGGGAAACAGAGCTAGTGCAGAGGTGGTGGGGCCAGGCAAGAGCCCTCATGGCTCATCCCGGGTGGCCTGGGTCTGCCAGTTAGGTTCTCTGTCCCCGGAAGTTCCAGGGCCTCCTCAAACCGCACCAGCTACTGGAAACTAAGTGTTGGAAGACAGCCTGTAGGGACTGTACTGGTTACTCTTCTTGTTAGTGCAACAAAGTATCTGGCCAAAACAAACGCAGGAAGGGAGAGTTTATTTCTACTCAGGGTTTGAGGTTGCAGTCCATCATGGCCGGTAAGGCATGGCAACAGGAAGCCGAGGCAAACGGTCACATTGCAACCACAATCAGGAAGCAGAGAGATGAACACTGTGCTCAGTTCCATTTCTCCTTTAGGAATCCCAGTACATGGGAAGGTGTTGCTTCTCCGACCTCGGCTAACATAATCTGGAAAAAACTCCTTTCCAGACACACCCAGAAGTTTGTCTCCAGGGGGATTTTAGATCCTGTCGTATTGACAGCATTAACCACCATAGGGCATTTCACATTCAACCCACTGCACCAGTCTCTGCCCCTTCTCAGCTATACGGCTGGGGGTTTTCCTCGGCTTCTCTGTGCCCCTCTTGTCACACAAGAATGGATCTTAGAGCCTAAGAGCGATCTATCTATCCTTGGGACTCGGGACAGCGCCTGACATGATACTGACAGTGACTATGACTATGTCTTTTTTTTTTTTTTCCAGTGAGGAACTTAGGTTCTAGAAAGTTCAGCTACTTGATCAGTTGTTCAGACAGTAACCAGCTAGGCTAGGTATTGAACTCAGAGGGTTTGTAAGATCGTGTCCTTATGGCACCATCTCTGGGGGCACCAGAACTGTGCGCTTGAGGCCACCGGGTGTCCAGCCACTAAGGCTGTTGAGTGACCGGTTCCTGTCCCAGCCTTTTACTAATGTTATCGGCAGGTCACACGCTCCCGTCTCTCCCCACGCACCTATGCATTTCTTTCACGTGATTCCCTGTGACACATTCTGCGCACATGCTACCAGCAAGTCCCGGCCAGGGTGGGGAGCACCAACGATCAGCCCCAGACCCTACACCCTTCATCCAGACATGCCACTGCTCAAATGTCCCAATGGTTCTGGTTCCCTGGAGGATTCCTTCCTCAGGAGTGAGAGACAGGCAAGTGACCTTGGGAGGGGCCAGGTGAGAGCAGGTACAGCTTCTGTAGTTATCACTTAGGATCAAAGGGGCCATTGCCACAAAGAAACTGCCCAGTATGGAATGAAGTGACACTCACGAGGCCCAGGGACAATGGCCGCCATACTTAACCATACTTAACCCCACCAACATCCCTGGCTTGGGGAAACTGGGTTCAAATACAGGTTTCAGAATCTGACCAGCCAGCCACTGGGCCACCCCTTATTCTTTCTCTACAGAGAAGCCAGGGCCCAAAGACTCAGAATCTCTGAGTAGCTGTTATAGATCAGGCCTGAGGGGAAACCTTTCCGGTCTCAAAAACAAAACAAAACAAAACACCAAACAACAACAACAACAACAACAACAAACAAAAACAAAACAAAACAAACAAACCAAAAAACCAAAAAAAAAAAAAAAAAAAAAAAAAAAAAAAACAACAAAACAAAACAAAAAACCAAAAACCAAAACCAAAAACAAAAAACCCCTCATCAGTTGTAGGGAGAAAAAGATGGATCTTTACATGTGTAAGGGTAGCCCCGTGGGTTCTGGTCACAGTTGGCCTGGTTCACTTGTTACGCCCTCTGTGCCAGGTACCCCCAACCCCCACCCCCGCTGGCCTCAGTGTGTGTGTGTGTGTGTGTGTGTGTGTGTATGTGTGTGTGTGTGTGTCTGTGTGTGTGTCTGTGTGTGTGTGTGTGTGTGTGCGCGCGCTCGCGCTTCCAAGTAGGGAGGATGGCTGTCTGAGCATTTGCCTCCTGCTGGGACAGAAATGCAGCACAGACTTCCTGCCTTACCGTTCTGGGGTCAGAAGTCTGTAACCATCACCAGGCCTAAGTCAGGAGCGAGCAGAGCTGCGTCCCTTCCCGCAGTTCTAGGGACAAGGCCGCCCTCTGCAATCTGTGTGTGTGCCTGACACCTTGCCTTGGGGTCCCTTCCTCCCTCACGGGCCTCACTGTAGCCACTCTCACCGGCCTTGTCTCTAATCACCTCACAGTGATGGAGCCACTGGGCTAATCACCACAGTCCCCGAGGCTCTAGATCAACAGCTCTCAACCTTCTAATGCTTCCACCCTTTAACGCAGTTCCTCCTCAGCTTGGGTGACCCTCCCAGCCATAACATTACTTTTGTTGCTACTTCAGAACTAATTTTGCTATTGTTACGAATTACAAGGTGAATATGTGCTATGCAGGACATCTGATACATGATGGGGGTGGGTGGAGGCCCCCCACGCACCTCCCAGCCAGGCCTGGCTCCAGCTGTGGGCGCATCCGCAGTTCCTCGAAGCGTAGCTTTACTTAAAAGCTCTAAAAATACCATTCCCATTGCTAAAGAAACGCCGGGCCTCTTGTGAAACCAAGTGAGGACAGGACATTAAAGGCTTGGCAAGGGGAGCTGGAGAGCCCGGTCCGCGAGCGAGCGAGCGAGCGAGCGAGCGAGCGGGGCTCTGCTGGGGCAGCCAAAAGCATTTCCGAAATTCTTCTGGAGCTCGAGGCCGAGGCCAAGGTCAAGGCCCTGGACAGGAGCCAGTGGCTGGAGCTGCAGGCAGTGGGGAACAGGGAGAAAGGTGTAAACACAAGTGGGGGGGGCTCCCTGGGGACAGTTTTGTTGTCTGCTACCCAGGGCCTTATTTATTCTCTAAATAAGGCTCACCTGCCGATGTACTGGCTAAACAATACAGCGAGTGTGTGAACCTGCTAGGCATGGCGGAGGAGTTCGGAGCCAGAGAGCCTAGGTGCCAGCCCAGGTGCCACCAAAGCGGGGGTGGGGGTGGGACGGACACACACACACACACACACACACACACACACACACGCACGTCATGCCTCAGTGTCCCGATCTAAAGTGGGAGCAATAAAACCACCTCCCTTTTGGGGTGCCGTGAAGATTTAGGGCTGGGGCCACCCCCAGAGCAAGCGGCCACCACCCAGAAGTCTACCTTTCCTAGCCTAGAGAAAATGCCCCCTACCTTAGGCAGGGAGGAACCTGAGTACCCACAGGGGGCACTTGATCCCTAAGCCCCGCAGGGCTTGCAGACATCCAAACATAAAAGCATCCTTGAGTCCCGTCAACCAGCGGCCGGGAAAGCGCACCTCCTCCCAGCCCGCTGCACCAGCCCTGGATCTCACTCGCAGGGCAGGGATCAAAGGCTGGAGCAGGTCCAAGGCCTGCCTCGCTCCTGGCCGCAGACTCACAGTTCCACTTCCTGTCTCTTTCTTTCTAAACCAAACACTTGGGGCCAAGCTCATTACAGAGGGTAACGACCCCGCCCCTGCTCCATCTCCTCCTCGGCTCGTCCCTTACTGCGTGAGGAATTATTTTGGACAGGAATGCAAAGAAGCAAGCTGGAGTTGAGAGGTCAGACACATTTCCCGAAGCCGCACAGCAGCCCGGCACTCGGGCTGGGATCAGAAGGGCTTGGCCTGGTGCCTCTGTTTTATAAAGCTCAGCCCCAGGTGTCCAGTCGGGTCAGATCCGGCCAAGGAGGCAGGTCATGGGGGACTGTAGAGTGGGACATTTTCCCATTCTCTCTCCAGCAAGCTCCCTCTCTCCCTCTCTGTGTATGTGTTGCTTTGGGGATGTAGGTTTTTGGCCCCAGGAGCTGACAACCATAATCCCACCAGTGCAGAGAACAGTCCGAACCTGTGGATCGAGCTATGAAGGGGCTTCCAGTGGGGCTGGACATGAGAGAGGGCTGGGAGGGCTGGAGCCCGGCAGGCCGATCTCTCCAGGGACAGAAAGTCCCACAGGGACCTTTCCGAGTCTGTGAAGCATGAGGAAGGGCCATGCGCACACTGCGGGTGGGGCGGGGGAGGGTGCTGGGAAAGGGGCGAGGACCTGGGATGAGGTCAGGCAGGAAGGTGGGGGATGGGTCATGTGGGGAGCCAACAAGTGTCACTCTTTCCAAGTGTCAGAACAGGGGGGGCCTCGGAGTTCTCCCTGGAAGTGGCCTGTCTTTGGGAATTCAACACTTCCTTCCAAGGACAGGGAAGGACTGCACATGCACAAGGGACACCAGACACATACACCCACACACACACAAACACACACACACACCACCCAAATGTCACACCTCCCACATATACAAACACAGCATACACACACACCACCACCATATATATACAAATATACTACACACACACACACATACTACCCACATACACAAACATACAGCACATACACACCACCAATACACACAAAACATACAGATACCACACCACTCACACACAGACACACACCATACACCAACCACATACACAGACACACATACACACATAACACCCATATACGCAAAACATACACAGACACTACACAACTTACAGACACACACACCACCACATACACAAACACACAGCAAACACCACCCATACACACAAAACATACAGATACCACACAACTCATACACAGACACACACAGATATACACGCAGACACACACACATATCACACTCACACACACACACACACACACACACACACACACGCCCCAAACTCAAATGGTCATAGCCTCTTACCCCTAATCCAAGGTGACACAGTCAGGGGACCTTGGAGGGGGAGGCCAGGAGCGACACTGCAGCCTTCTCTCGCTGTCTGTTCTTTATGGTCCTGGCACGCCTGCTCTAGGCTGATGGTATGGAGGACTAAACCACCACCCTACCCCGGAGACAGCCCCACACCCAGTAGCTCAAAGACCTAGTGTGTCAAGACCCATCCCAAAGGGACAGAGGGAGAAAAGGAAGGGTGAATCACCATGGGCCTGTGTGGGTGGAGGGAGTCCCATGGGAATACAAAAGCAAGGTCCCCATGTGTTCCTATGCTGGGGCCATGGACAGGCGGGTGGGTAGGGCTGGAGGATCTACCGAGTTCTGTCATCGGAAGGGCCTGGAAAGGGTGTGAGGGGGAGGTCTATTCCCCGGCAGTAAGGTGAGGGACACACATGCCACCTCTGTAGCAGCCTGGTGAGGGGACTTGGGAGAGCCACAGAGGCTGGTTCTAGCTGACCCCTCGGCCACACCACGGCTGATGGTCATGGTGGCACGTTCCGATCACTTCTTACGACTCAGTGGGGCAGCACACTGAAACCTTCCAGTTTTTAAAGGGTGACAACGGATTTGAAAACTTTCACAAGGATGGTTCCGGAGAACACCTCCTGGGTAGTGAGCTTTTGGACTGAGGACACAACAAGAGGGTGGCTACCCCCTTGACCAGGACATGGGGGTAAATGTGCCAGGTGGATAGGCCCTAGAAGTGCCAGACACTTAGGTTGCCTGGGAAACGGGGAGAGCAGAGCAGAGCAGGAGCTGCTGGACTCGGCTGCTTTATTCTGTGAAGCTGAAGGGTGCAGAGATGGTGCCATGCCTGTGGCCCCAGCCTCTTTCTTACAGCAAAGTGATGGTGAGGGAGGCGTGGCCTAGGGGGACAGTCGTGTCCTGAGTCCTCGTCTAAGGGTGTGGGGATCTGGAGCTGCGGATGTCAATAGAGCAGCAAAGAGTCTCAGCGGCCGAGTGACTGCCCCAAGGTCCCTCAGACCGTATCTATATATCAGACAGGATTTGAACCCAGAGCCCCCCTCCCCCCAGGGATGCGGAGATTAGACCTGAGGACAGGCCATAGAAATAAGCAACAGAAGGCCATCTGGTCACAGTGCCCAAAGGGAATTGTCCCACAACAACCTGTCACCTGTCACTAGACATGTTAGACCCTCACCTTTGGCCCCGCCTGGCAGGGGTGCCTTGTTGTAGGGGACCATGCTGTCCCAGGTGGGAAGTCCATGGTCTCCCCAGCCCCTGGCCCACACGTACCTGTTATCAGTGTGTGAGCATGTATACACAGGGCATGTGTGTACACTCATGTGCATGAGAATAAACCGCCTAAGCCAGTGAAGACCCCATGTGGGTACCCTAGAGCCCCAGGGAGGCAAGGTAGTCTTGTGTGAGGTGGTGCAGATCTGAAGGGCTCTAGTCGGCCTTTTATTGGATCTCTTCCCTGTCACCTGACCCAGCTGGGGGGGGGAGGCTGTTGTCAGGGGGACTACTGATACCCTGGAGATAGGACTTGTCTCCACATGCCAAGGCCAAAGCAGAGCTGAGGGAGATGTCCTGAGATGCCCAGGACAAGCCCTGGCAGGAGAGGCAGCCACCACACCTGACCTCTACCCACACCTGAGAGGACGCCTCCAGTCACAGGTCGGCCACGCCCAACACCTTCCCTCCCCAGCCTGCTGGAAAGTGTCTGTCCACGTGGGCCCTGCTCACTAAAAGCAATCCCTCCCTGTCCTTCAGGCGAGGCTCCAATGCCACGCATGCTGGCTCGAGGCGGCTCAATCAATGGTCTCTCTCCTGCCTCTGGCTGGGAAGAGAATTCCTTACATGGGGCTCTGGAACCGCTCTTAGATCAGACTTTACTAATGTGTTGTGGGTGCCAAGGAAGGGCTCAAAGGGCCCAGCTATCCCTGTTCCTACGCCGCAGGGCTACCTCAAGTCTCTTTTCAGAAGGGGACAGTGGTGGCAGCACAGGGAAGGGTGGGGCATGGGCCGTGGGCACTGTCAATCTAGTGGTTCTGTAACTGGCCTCAAACAGAATACACTGCCTAGTAGGGCTAGCTGCCACTCAAACTGTGTGTGTGTGTGTATGTGTGTGTGGGGGGGGCGGGGAGAGAGAGAATTTTAATAGTGTCTATGTGTACCTGCTTACTATCTGTGGGCTGGATTTATTGCAGGTACCCAAGGAGGCCAGAAGAGGGCACCCAATACCCTGGAACTGGAGTTGTAAGCGCTTGTGTCCATCCTGGGGGCCAAACCTGAGTTCTCTAGGAGAGCAGCCTTTCCTCTCATCTGGATGGTGATGAGGTCACCCAACGGTCATCAGAAGACCCCAAGGGATATCCAGATGAGAGGAGGAGAAACTGTTACTTTTGTCAGCATTCCTCAATCAGAGAGCTGCACCCGGGATCTTTGGCCTCCCCCACCCAAGATTATGGGGTCCTGAGAACTCAGAATATCCCAGAGCCACTGACACCATGACACTGGGGGATGGACACCCACAGCTCAGCAGATCATTCATTACTTCTTTGTTCTGACACCCCCCAGAGCGAGCTCCTCTGGTCCCCAGTGTAGGCGCAGCTGAGTACATTGTAACTAGGTGCACGGTCGAGGCAGAAGCATGGGGTGTGAAGGTAGGCATAGAGCAGCTGCTAGAAGGTTCTGTGGCTAACCTGGGAGACATCCTGCACCCGCATCCCTCCGACCCTAAAGAAGAAACAGAGTAGTGAAGAGCGGGGTGGGGGAGCAGGGAGTAACAATTATCCCAATTAGGTTCATGGAGGCGGAAGACCTGCCCACCACGGACGGCTCCATTCCCTAGGCTGGGGTCCCGAACTGTATCAAAAGGAGGGCGTGAGCCTCTGTGGATCTCCCACTCCCTGCCCTGGGTGGTTTGCTGGCCATCTTTGGCCTTCCTGGGCTAGATGACGTAACACTGTATCCCTGTCTTCATCTTTGTCTAGCATCTCCCTGGGCCCCATCCCTCTCCGGACCCGACTGGTTTCATCTTCATGGACACCTTCGTGGTCTCACTTCCAAATAAGGTCTTGTGGACTAGGACTTCAACATATGGACTCGACATATGAAGCAATTTCAACAGATGAGTCGGCAGAGGAAGGGCTGGTCTGTGACCCAGCAGGTTTTAGGGTGGGGGCTGGCACACGTTGGCTGCACAGAGCCAGACGGTATCTACACACCGCTTGGCTTTGTAGCTGGTCTACTTAGCAAGGCAGTGCCAAAGCAGCCTTAGAACACAGCAATGCTAAGGGATGCAGTTTTGTGCCAATAAAACTTTATTAACCAACATAAGCGGGGAACTGGATCTGGCCTGTGGGCCAGGCTCTGGTTACCTCCGTTCTCTAGGCAGAAGCATGGACAACCTCAGGCTTTGGAAAGTGTCAGGCCAGCAGCCGGATCAGAAGCTCTGTAGCTTCGAGCTGGCGACAGAATCCCTCCTGACCTCTTATCTGTGTGGCAGCTGATAAGACTGTCAGATGGAGTCCAGGCAGCAAGGTGCTGGCTAAACATTAATCCCTGTCTGCTCTGTTCCTTTGGGGGGGACAGTGAGGGGGGGTAGCAGGTACCATTACAGCTTGCCCTTGTAACATAACACACTAGATTCTGGTGAGGCTTGGCGCTGTGGCTTGCAGGCAGATCCGGTGCAAGAAAAACTCTGCCAGGACTTCCAAAGCCGCTCCTGGGGGCCCGAGACCCTGCTCGGCACCTCACAATCACATCGTGACGGGTTCTCAGAGGCTCCTGTCAGGGTAACAACCTAAGCTCCAGGAGAGGCAGACCAGATGGGCCAAGAGCCAGGGACTGAAGCCAGAGCCCACAGGCTCATCCCTGTTACTCTGACAAAACACGGAGAAGGACAGTTAAGGAGGGGAGGGCGTCTGTGGCTCACGGTTTGGGAGGCTCCAGTCTGTGGTCAGTGCCTCACCTTGGGCCTGCAGTAAGGCGCACCAAGGTGGGGAGACCAAGCTGTTCACCTCACGGGAGGCAAAGAATTAAAATAGGAAGAGGCTAAAAGAGACACGCCCCAGTGACCTAACTTTTTCCTCCTAGGCCTCACCTCTGACAAGTCACCCCGCCTCCCACCACAGTGCCAAGGGCACACTTCCAACACGTGTACCTCAGGGACATTCAAGATCCAAAGCGAGCAAACCCCACGTGGCTTTGCCTCCCACGGCGCACAGAAAAAAAAAAAAAAAAAAAAAAAAAAACGCCCCAGGGTAATGGACAATTGAACAGACGGAAGCCTGAGAGGAAGGGAGAGAGAAGCAAGCCACACCAAAGGCAGGCACCCCTCAGATCGCGGAGGCTGACCCAATGAGAGTCAAGGTGCCTGCGGTTCCCAGGGCCTGGGGCTTAGCCGGAATGAACTGTCCCAGGCATCAAAGGTCACGTGAAGGGAATGCCAGAGTTCCTCAAAAAAGGAGGTGACTTTGTAAGCAGCGGCAGGAGTGTGACCAGAGCTGCCAGGCCTGGGAAGCCTCTGAGGGCCATGGCCCACAAGTCTTTCTCTGGATCCCTTTCCTTCTGCCTAAGTCAGTTTGACAGCCTCTGCTGCTAAATCTAAGCTGGGCATCTGACTGTCCAACCCCCCAGGTCAAGAGTGTCCTTGCGGGGGAACTGGGCGTGGTGGCGCACGCCTTTAATCCCAGCACTCTGGGAGGCAGAGGCAGGTGGATTTCTGAGTTTGAGGCCAGCCTGGTCTACAGAGTGAGTTCCAGGACAGCCAGGACTACACAGAGAAACCCTGTCTCAAAAAACCAAACCAACCAACCAAACAAACAAATAAATAAAAGAGTGTCTTTGCGAGCAGGGCAGTGTGCAGCGTCATGAGAGCCTCTAAACCCAGGCACACTAGGAACACAGGGACACACACACATGGACACACATGGTAGCTGACAAATCCCGCAACTCCAGTTCCAGGAGATCTGATGCCCTCTTCTGGTCTCCTTGGGCATTGCATGCAATGCTGTATATACCTATATACGGGTAAACAGTTATACACATAAAATAAAAATAGCCAGGCCGGGCGTGGTGGCGCACACCTGTAATCCCAGCACTTGGGAGGCAGAGGCAGGCGGATTTCTGAGTTCAAGGCCAGCCTGGTCTACAGAGTGAGTACTAGGACAGCCAGGATTACACAGAGAAACCCTGTCTCGAAAAAACCAAAAAAATTTAAAAAAATAAAAAAATAAAAATAAAAATAAAAATAGCCAGGCGGTGGTGGCGCACGCCTGTAATCCCAGCACTTGGGAGGCCGAGGCGGGCGGATTTCTGAGTTCGAGGCCAGCCTGGTCTACAGAGTGAGTTCCAGGACAGCCAGGAACATACATAGAGAAACCCTCTCTAAAAAAAAAAAAAAAAAAAAAACCAAAAATAAATAAATAAATAAATAAAATAAAAAATGAAATAAAAATAAATCTCTCTCTTTTTTTTTTGCTTGTTTTTTTTTTTAAAGATTTATTCATTTATTTCATGTATGTGGGTACACTGTCGCTGTCTTCAGACACACCAGAAGAGGGCATCAGATCCCATTAAAGACCGTTGTGAGCCACCATGTGGCTGCTGGGAATTGAACTCAGGACCCCTGGAAGAGCAGTCAGTGCTCTCAACTACTGAGCCATCTCTCCAGCCCTTTTTTTGTTGTTTTATTTTGAGATAGCTTTCTCTGTGTAGCCCTGTCTATCTTGGAACTCACTCTGCAGACCAGGCTGGCTTTGAACTCAAGAGATCCATCTGCCTCTGCTTCCTGACTGCTGGGATTAAAGGCATGCGCCACTACACTCGGCTCAAAATAAATCCTTAGAGATCAAAAGGGCTGTCACAGTCACGGCTGGGCAGAGGTGCTTACAAACCTAACGGCACCCACCATGTCCTAGGTGTTCACTCCCACTGCCACTCCCCACCCCATTCCCCCCTCCCCGCTCCGTTCCCTGGGCTTTCTGTCGTGGTAGACAGCAGAGCGTGTAGGCCGCAGGGACTGAAGCATGTCACTCTGCAGGCACTGTCCCTGCAGCGGGAGTTGTTCTGGGGGACCCAGAGGCACAGAGGGGAATGCACAGATGGTGCTGCTCCTGCCTGGACGTGTAACCCTGATATCCCAGCCCTGGCCTGTTCCTCAGTTAGGGGAGCATCCCCTGGAGAAGGCCTTGGAAGGGAGGAAGAGAGACAAAGAAGGGGCGGGTGACCAAGGACCAGAGTGGGACCAGACAGGAGAGGGGGCGGAGCCTGCCCGCAGCTGGTACCACCCCGTAAGGGGCCCACCCCTCTCTCCCTTTACTCCCACCCAGGTCCTCCTTTCCCTCTCTCTCTATCTTCCCAGTTGATCCTAACATTCCCCATGAGAAGTCCACAATGGGCAGAGGACTGGGAATGACCCACCCCTGGCCGTTACGTCCCCAGCCTATTCCCAACGCAAACACTGTCTGAGGCACTTGCGGGCCTCCTGCCTGGCACACCATACAATCCACGCTCCTTTCCAGGACTCCAGAGTGCCTCTTCTCACCACCCGCCTCTTCCAGTTCTTCGTCTCCAGCCCCCATACCCCCTCATGCAAGCCCATCCATCCCTCGACCCCCCTCAAGCCCATGGGAACCTCCTGGGGCTCGGACTGTCCCATTAGTCTCTGTCGAAGGTCCTCACCCTAGAGGAGCCAAGATGGCTACCCTGTGGGCCTCGGCCCAAACTCTCTGGGCTCATCGCGAACAAGTACCCTCCGTCGCCAACTCTGCCCTGGCCTGTGGCAGATGTGGACAACTATTTTTGGACCGAGTGACAGATAGAAGAAGGCTTGCAACAGGGGGCTCCTCTGCTTAGGCTGTGAGTTCAACTCCGCATTCCTGACAGGCCGTCCCAACACGGCAAGGTCGGGTCCTGGGAGTCCCGTAGGAGGAATATGACAATGTGCCTGGCTTTATGATCAGCCTGGTAATGGGAAGTCAAGACATTACAGAGGCACATACGGAAAAGCCGGGCGCGGGTGGGCCACGGGCTCTGATGGAGACACAGCAGCAGCAGCCTGGCGACTCCGCTATTATTATTGTTGGATAAGGAGGAGGAGGTGCAAGTCACCAGGACACATCCATTCAAGACTTCGTCACTCCCTAAAGAGAGCATGTGGCCCTGTGACAGAGACCTGGCTCAGGGATCCCTACACTGTCCTCCCTTGGCCAGGTGGCACCAGGCACGCCGGTGGGGAGAGGACTGTTGCTTCAGAATTGTCAATTCAACAGCCCTGGCAAACTTGTGTGAATGTCTAAACCTCCCTCCTCCTCCTCCTCCTCCTCCTCCTCCTCCTCCTTCCCCCACTCCCTCTCCCCTCCTCCTCCTCCCGCTCCTTCCCTCCTCCTCCTCCCCCTCCTCCTCCCCCTCCTCCCCCTCCTCCCCTTAGCATCCTGCCACCAGCACCTGTCAGTCACTTCCTAATGCAACATTTTATCTACTCAGAAAAAATCACCGATTTTCACCTTTGCCGCAAGCAAAGTAAATTCACTGGGCATCTTGCTAGACATGAAGAGGCCCCTCCACGGGGTCACATCATTCCGCTCCTCCCTCGACCCTGTGTGAGTCCGAGTTCCCAGACGGCTCCCTGACTCTCTGACGGAGGCGTGTAGCTGTTGGCTTAGCGATCAGTGTCTGAGCGTCTGGGAGCACGGGTGGTCTCTCAGGGTCGTTTTCCACTAACGTCTTCATGAAACCCTTCTATTCAGAGCATCTGACTTCTAAGCTTTGGACCAAGCAACGCTTCAGCCCCGGGGTTCAAGTCCGGTCGTCGAGGCTCCTCCAGTCCTGGAATCGCGCCCAGGGCCCATCCTGAGGGAACCGGAGGAGAGACAAGTGTGTGTGGCCCAACCTCGCAGCCGCAGAAGGTATTCATGATGGCCTCTGGCGCCTAGCATGGGGGGAGGATTTTGCGAGGCTCTCAAGAGAGCCTGGAGCACACCCTCCCCGTTTCTGGAAATAAAGGGCTCCCTGCTGCCTTCAAGAAGGCGAAGCAGATTCCTGGCTCTTCGCTTGGCCGATCAAAGCTGAGCTGCAGGGCATTGCCACAGGGCTGGAGTCTCGCCACAGGGCTCCAGGCCACGGGCTCCCGGCCGGGGGCTATCTGTGAGACCACCTACCCATCTGTGTGAGCAATGGGGCCTCAGTGGCCCCACCCGTGGCTCCCGCACGCCAGGAAGACTGGCCTTGTTCGTCAGGCTCTCGGATGTCACCTGTCACCTGCCCCATCTTTCCCAGGCTCAAGGCTCCACCCGAAGGCTAATTTTGAAGGACTCCGAGAAAGCCCACGTGTCCAGAGACAGGTGTTTATTCTTCATGACAGGACACAAGGTGACCTGAGGGCTGGCAGGAGCTCCCCCACCTGTCACCTGTGTGTCTGGTATAATCTCCGTCCTCCCTTGAGCCAGGTCCTAGGCTGTCGAGCAGGGGTAATAATATAAGCCGTCCCACAGGCCGATGTGATAACTACATATATGTCACAGAGCCGGACACACAGGAAGAGTTCAATAAATGCTCACCTCACACTGGGGACAGCTCCATGGAGACTGCAGCTGAGTGGCCAGGATCAGCCCCTGTGACTGGCACTTCACGTGTTCTGTACCGTGGAGGGTATATACCACACCCAGTACACGAGCGGGTCTCTATTCTGAGCAAACTTAGTGTTTGGTGTGGAACTCGGCAGAGAGTACGGCCACACCTTGTCAAGGCTTATCTTTTGGTCAGTGTTGCAACTGGACCCTTTGTGCACGCCAGAACTATGTTCTACCACCAAGCTACAACCCCACACCTGCTTTTGCTACATTGTCCAAAACTCTCTCTTATCCCAGACAGACCTTGAACTTGCTATCCTCCTGTCTCAACCTCCTGAATAGCTGGGATTGCAGTCCTGCACCACCAGGCTTGGGTCCATCCTAAAATTCCTACGAGAAAAAAAAAAAAAATCAAAGAAAAGGCTTCTTCCTCATGCCAACCGCAACCGGCAGAGACGGTCACGAATCGCACTGCGGCTGCTCTGGACGGTTGCCCGCATTGTACATGGATCCCCAAGTGCCTGGTAGCCAGTGAGCTGAGATGCAGCTGCTGTTGTGACTGGCACGTCTAGTTCCTGGCTGTGCCTCCATCAGAGCCGGGGTCACATGCGGCACCGCACACTGCCTGCCCACAGCTATGTATCAGCCAGCAGGGCTGTGTTCTGCGCACGGAGCCGTTCCTTTCTTCTCCGTCTAGAACGGGCCTTTTCTGGTTTGTACAAGAATCCGTGTAGATCAATAGAAAGTTCCCGCTAGTACCTCACAACCGGTCTTTCTAAGACAGAGGTAGGTGACTAGTTTTTCCTTTGCAAGATGACGTCCTTGTTTGCTGCGTGGAGCTGTGCCAATGGGCCATGACTCCATCTGACAATCTAAAAATCGATTTCAGAAACAAACTGCATATGTGAGGACCCTGCTGAGCCATCAGGGTTCGGGGCAAGTCCTGCCTGCTCCTCACTGAGCTGGGTCCTGTCATTTTCTCCCAGAGGCCACTGGGCCTAACCCCTAGGCCCCTGGACCTGTCAGACCTCCCCCACCTCCCCCAATCCTCAGGAGACTCTTCCCACAGCCAGACTGCAGGAGTACAGTTCAACACTGGGCGAGCTAAGGGGTGAGAAGTCACGGCTGCCCAGATATGCAGCCACAGGGAGCCTAGCGCTTGGTAGGCTTTCTGGGAAAACCTCTACCCGGGGGACGCCAGCCTCCTCCAGCAGCTGCAGGCCCCTCAGCTTTCTCCACGAGGGAGCTGACCTCTTTTGTGTCTTCGCAAATCATGATGCTGAGCTCCAGTGGGCAACTTCCGACCATGTAGGCAAGAGGGAGCAGGAGGCGTTATGTGCTTCAGGGCCAGAGTTGGGGTACAGAGAGAAAATAAATCTGTCTGTGGGGGAGCAAGTGGAGACACCCCCTCTGGCTACTTCCCGATCACCTGAGCACGCGTCCAGACTCCGTCTCTGCTGATGGCCGCCCCTCGCTGCCTGCCTGACTATTGTCTACTGCTGGCAACCTGACTCCAGGGCTACTACTGATCCTGTCCGTGTGGCCAGGACTTAGGCTATTCCTGCCATTCCAGAATAACATTCAAGACAGTCCTCTCTCCCTCTCAAGATGTTCCCAGTGTGCGAAACAAACTGCCCATTTTTTAAAAGAAAAAGTCATGCTATATATTTACATATGTGTCCATATGGATTATGTACACGCACATGCCGCAGCACACGTGTGCAGGCAGGAGGACGACTCTCAGGAGTTGGTACTCTCTCTCTCTTTACCATTGAGCTATCTCAACAACCTTTCTTCTTTTTTTTTCTTTTTTCTTTTCTTTTCTTTTTTTTTTTTTTTTTTTTTTTTTGGTTTTTCGAGACAGGGTTTCTCTGTGTAGTCCTGGCTGTCCTGGAACTCACTCTGTAGACCAGGTTGGCCTCGAACTCAGAAATCTGCCTGCCTCTGCCTCCCAAGTGCTGGGATTACAGGCGTGTGCCACCACGCCCAGTTCTCTCAACAACCTTTCTTATTTTATTTTTATGAAACAAGGTCTCATGTAGCCCAGGCTGGCCTCGAACTTGCTATGTAGCCGAGGATGGACTTTTAATCTTCCTGAGTACTGAAACTATTTGTGTGCGCCACCACGCCCACATGTGGTGCTAGGGGGTCGAACCCGGAGCTTCCTGGATGCTACACAGCACTGTACTAACTGAACTACAGTCTATCCCTGAGACTAGCAAAGGCTGACGTCATGACAAAGTCACAGCAGGTGGCGTTGAGTAAGAGCTGCTGTGCTTGCTGTTCTAACCTCTCTGCACAAATGGCCTCACTTCTTCATCCTTACAGCCACCGCAAGGGGGAACATAACCCCGTGCTATGAGCCGGGACGGAGAGAGGTCCAGCCATCTACTCAAATTCAAGCACAAGGAGGATTTGAACCCAGCAACCGCCATCCCAGCTAACAGCTCACGCCTGCCTTCCACTGCCTGGTCTTACTCGCCGACATCCAGTCCATCCTGAGAAGCCTCTGTCCCTCAGGTAAGGCTTGTGTGCAGTGGCCTCCCAACCACCTGCTTGAAATCCCACCATCCAAGGCCATGCGGGGATGGAGCCACAGCGCCCCGCCCCGCCCCGCCCCCAATACAGCAGGTCATTGGATAAGCCTTGTGACTGGCCAAATGTTGGATCCAACCCTGCTGGGCTCACTTCATAAATGTCCTTTCTCTTGGAGGGCTTGGGGGAGGGGGGACCTAGACTTGGGAGCCCCACAACTTGGCCCTGACTCTAGAACCTGCTGGGAACATGCTCTTGAGTATGTCTGATGAGCTGTCTGAGGTTCTGTCTCTCTCCAGTGAAGGAGATGAAAGTATCTGGGAGGCTGGTGAGCCGCGACGTGCACCTCCAGCGATGGCCTTCCTATGTGCTTGGTAGTGGAAACTCCTTCTAAGTGTTCTTCTTTCTTGAGAACCTGCACTGAAGCAAGAAGCAAGGCAGGCACCCTCCCACCTGCCCACCATGCATAAACATCACCAAACTGCTTAAAACAAGGACGCTCTGGGCAATTAGATCTCCTGCACCTGGTTCTTTGCAGATGGGATGTGATAGTCTCGCATTTGCACCACCTTCTCCCTACACAGCCCACAAGAACCTACCATCTTCCCCATCCTCTACTAACAGCCGCTGAGCAGAGGTCACAGGTCTTGGTGTTAGTCTCTACCTAGGAATGTCCTTTTCCTGGAGTCACATGCCACTTCCACACAGTGAGCCCTGGGCATTCAGAACCTCCAGGCTGTATGGATGTGACATATTCAGCAAGAGTCAGCTACCAAAGTAAAAATAGACTCTCGAGCGGGGATAGGTATCTGACCTTCCAGAATAGGCCAAAGAAAGCGTCCTACCAGAAAGAGAAGAAATTTCACAAAGAAGTCTCTTGCCTCAAGTGGCTTCTCAGAAGATATAGATGATACTAGCAGTCACTGAGAAAGAGCTGACCCTATGTGGAAGGAGCAGGCTCTACCCCTTCCAGTCACATCGAGACCCCCCTCTTCACTGTCACAAGTCAAGCTATGACATTTGGAATATGCTGTTTCCTTTTCATATGACCCGGTCTCTTTACAAGACCTGTAAGTTACACACCCAGACCTCCAGCTGCTTATCCAAGGGCTGTGAACCATGAAGATCTTGTGACACCCTGTGCCAGAGCATGTGCCCATGGGCTGAGAGAGGTCATCAGCTGAGAAGAGCACAGCTAGGAGCAGGAGGACTTCCTGGAGGAGGCATTCTTTGCCTGGAACAGAAACTCTGCCCTTGAGTACCTCAAGGGTACCTTAGAGCAACACTGCACCCTGCTCAACGGCTGGGCAGTCAGGCCTGGCACTGCAGGGCAAAGTGGACCTGGTCCATCTGGTATTCAAGCTTGTAGCCTCTAAGACAGTTCCCCAGAGGACATTTCCCAAGGAAATGTCAGGCTCTGGCAGGCTGAACGGAGCCATCTGGTCGACCTATCACCTCGGCACCACCAGGGTCATTCTAGCCTGGTTACACTGAAGGAAGGCAAAGATAAATTCCCAGTCAGGGCAGCACAGGTTAGTCAGAGTCACATTCCACAAATCCACTTAACCAGAAAGCCAGGGCCCAGGGACATCACTCCGGTACAAGGACCTTCTGGAATCTGAAGCAGACCTGTGGTTAGGTACATGTGGGGCCTGAGCCCTCACTCCCCTCCCTGCCCCTTTTCTGAGACTCCCTTTCAGGCTAACCTGGGGTACTGGTTCATATCTTGTTGGCGTTATTTTCTTCACCCCTAATCTTGCTTGCTTTTGAGTGTCAGGGACAGGAGAGGAGTCAAAAACCAAAACCTGAGAAAGCCAGTCTTCTGAAGACCTCAGTCCAGGCACTACAGATCCTGAAGTGTTAGCTATCCCTCCCAGGGCAGCAACAGGCCTCGAGACCCATGTGGCGCTCCAGGTCAGGCCTCCCTCCTGAGACTCTGCCAGGCATTCTACCCAGGGCGGGGCACACGGTAGGAGAGAGTTCCTGGCAACAGATGGCCACCACTCGTTCAGCACCGTCTCGCTGTGCCTGTCGGAGGGCAGCTGAGCAGATCTGACCGAGGGCAGTACCTGCCCAGCTATTCCTGGAGCTTGGAGGGTGGGCGTGGTCCAGTGTCTGAGCCGAGGGCTCTGACTAAGCCCTTTTCCTTTCCTTGAAATCCCATGCTCAGACTTCTAGGGGTTGCCAAAGTGCGTGAGCAGGCCAAGTTCTGCCATGTGGACTTGGGCAAGCAGGTGGCGTTCCACCCTGTACCATGTCCACCGCAGCCGGAGGTTATGTTTGGACTTTCCATAGGTGATGGCTGGTCCTCAGGCAGGAATTTTCACATCAGCTAGGTGCTTACTGGAACCAGCAGGCGGGGCCGTGAGGACAAGGGCCGTGACTAAATACTGCCACCTTTCCATTATCCAGGTCAGGAGTCCGGGTACACTGCATGCCCAGCTGTGGACTCTACACTCCAGACTGTCAACTCAGTTGTGCCCACTACCTCAGAATCATGGGAGAGTTTGACCCTGAGAGCCACACTGCAAATAGCTCATCATTTAAAAAGTGTTAACACTCCCAAACAACAGTGTAGTGTTTCTACTAACCGTTCAGAGACAGCACTTCTCCACTCGTCCGTCCATCCATCCACCCACACATATATACATCTATGCATCCACCCATCCACACATACACACATGTATACATACATACATCCATACATGTATACATCCACCCATGTATCTGTTAATCCATCCACCCACCCATCTGTCCATCCATTGACACATACATAAATACATACATGCATCCATCTGTCCACACATACATACATAAATACATAATCTATACACATACACACACACACACACACACACACACACACACACACATGCATGCATCTGTCGATCCACTCATTTTTGCAGTACTGAGGCTTGAATCTAGGGTCCTGCATACACTGGGCATGCGCTCTGACACTAGGCTATATCCCCAACCCTCTTTTACTTTTCATTTTGAGACAGGGGCTTGATAAGTTGCTTAGGCTAGCCCTGAATTTGCAATCCTCCTGCCTCAGCCCCCTGAATAGCTGGGATTATTGCTAGGATCACTGCTTGGCGTGGTTTATCCTCTATTAAATCCTATCTCCCAGCAGCTCTGTTCTATGTGCATCAGTTTCCTCTTCTGTGGAGTGGGGCGATCCTGCAGGGTTGCCAGAGGATTGCCTGAATAGATTTATATTCACACATATGTTAATACACACATATATTCATTCAATGTGTGCCTGGTTTATAAAAAAAAATTCAGAAATACATTTGTCACCTATACTGATTATATACATACTGAATATCAGAATTATCTCTCTCCTTTGAGACAGGGTTTCTGGCTGGCCTTAAACTCAGAGATCTACTGCCGTAAAGGCCATGCCACCATGTCACACACATGCGTGTGTGTGTGAGTGTGCATGTGTGTGCACACACACAAATTCTTTTTTTTTCAAAGATTTATTTATTTTATGTATATAAGTATGCTGTAGTTGTCTTCAGACACACCAGAAGAGGGCATCAGATCCCACTACAGATGGTTGTGAGCCACCATGTGGTTGCTGAGAATTGAACTCAGGACCTCTGGAAGAGCAGCCAGTGCTCTTAACCGCTGAGCCATCTCTCCAGCCCACACAAATTCTTTTTTCTTTTTTCTTTTTTTTTGGATTTGGTTTTTTTCAAGACAGGATTTCTCTGTATAGCCCTGACTGTCCTGGAACTCACTCTGTAGACCAGGCTGGCCTCAAACTCAGAAATCCACCTGCCTCTGCCTCCTAGAGTGCTGGGATTACAGGTATGCGCCAACACTGCCCGGCCCAAACAAATTCTCTTAAGCATGCCACACTCACAGGGCCAATGGCTTCACAGCTCAAATCTTTTTCCAACCACAGCACCTGGCCCCAGAGGTCAATGGGCATACTCTGTGTGAAACCAGTCTGAATTTTCAGCTCACTACCAAGAAAATCCTCTCCTATTTCTGCCTCTGACCACCATGGCCTACATACCTCTCCTGTCTGCCAGCAGCTTTCATCTGAGCTGTTGGTCAGCATGTGGTAGACACGATTTACAAAGTAGCACTACAGAGTTGGGCTACTTACCTGAATTAGCAATCCTCCTGCCTCAGCCCCCTGAATAGCTGGGATTATAGCTAGGATCACTGCTATACCCAGTGTACCCAGCTTCAGTGTGTCTGGTCTTGCTCCCAGGCCTCAGGCCCAGAGCCCCCAGTGCTTGGCTTTTCTGGAGGATGGTCTCTGAACACACTGTTCTGTCTTTCCCCCTTCCCCTAGCTGCCTGGCTAGGTAAGTCTGACCCTCGGGGCCCAGTGTATCTGGAGCTAAGATCCTTCAAGTGTCTGCTGACGCCAGCAAGCCAAGCCTGAGGCTGTTATCACAAAGCCCTGGGTTTGATCCCCAGTAAAGCAGAAACTGCTTACAATCCCAGCAACTGGAAAGTACAGAGAGGAAGATTAGAAGTTTAAGGCTATCCATGGTGAGTTTAAGGCTAGCCCAGGGTACATGAGAACCAGTTCCAAGTCTCTCCCTTCAAAACAAACAAAAATGGCTCAGAAGTCCAAGCTAGACCACAGAAGTGTGGCTTACAAGGTAGTGGGAACTCCTCCCCTAAACACCACCTCTCTGTGCCTCCTCATCCATCTTGCCCTCAATGTTGGCTTTATTCATGCTTAGTAGCATGCAGTAAGCTGTGTTGTGTGATATGGGCTATATGTCATGATCCAACCAGCCCGAGCCTCTCACCACAGTCAAGAGCGAACCCTCATGGCCCCCGGCTTCCTCCCTGCTCTGACTAGTTTGCAACCCAGCTCGCTACTTCCGACCAATAGCACAGGGTGCGCATTTTCTAGGCTTTCTGCTGGAATGGAACCTTATACACCCTGCCTTCCTCTGAACCCTGTCAGCCACTGCTCAAGTCCGAGGCCTGTCCACGTCACTGCACAGGTCAAATGTCAGCCGGCTCCTGCTGTAGCCTGTACACAGCACGAACGACTGTTAGAGACTGCTACAACACAAACACCGTTGGCAACAGTCTTGTTGACTTTGCTTACAGAGATGCTGCCAGTCATCAGAATGATACCAGAAAAGGACAAAAACGTCAACTACTATCCACTGAACGAATGGGTTTTTTTTTAACTTTTTATTAATTCTTTGTGAATTTCACACCACGAACCCCAATCCCACTCATCTCCCCGTTTCTTTGTATCCACCCTTCACCCTTGCACCCCATCAAAGAAAAGAAAATAAGATAAAAATATTGTTGCGGAAGCTGTAGTGTGTTACACTGTGTCACACAGTAAACCCCTTTGTCCGCATCTTGCAAATATTCATTGCAATGAATCATTGATGTGCTTCAAGACCTCTGGCTTCTGCTACACGATCTATACGAGATTGTCACTGAGACTCCCCTTGGATGTCCTGTTGCTACTCTCTGTCATATAGATCCTGCAGCGTTGGATCTGCAGGATCCATGTGTCCCAGCAGATCACACATGGGGTAGCTTTTGGGGTGGGCCAACTCAAAGCCCCGGATCTGGGCCTGGGAGGCAGCTGAGTCAGTCAGCCTCTCAGCTCTTCCTCACCTGCTCCACCACAGAGAGGTCTCCAGCACTGCCCAGGCTAGCTCATTCCAGGCCACAGACCACAAGGGCAAGGCAGGGTCAGCTCTCCTGCCCTCTGCTGTCTTGGGGTATAAAAGCTCTTGCTGCCAACCTGACACCTTGAGTTTGAGCCCCCAGACCCATGTGACAGAAGGACACAGAGCTGTCCTCTGACCTCCACAGGTGTGCTGTGGTATGCACGTCTACACACACCATGCACGCAAGCACACGCGCGCACACACACACACATATACACACACTAAAATTAAAACTCTACATAAAGAATTTCACTAAAAGGTATCCATGTCAGATGTTGGGATTTCCACTCTGGATGAGTCTGTTTCCCCAACCTTAGTCAGGCTCACCTCACCTAAACTGGCTGGTGACATGCTGGGCTCAGGGCTGGCCTGGGTGCTGCCCATGAAGACTTGCTAACCTGAGTGAGACACTTAGGGCCTGCTGTATGTGCCCACCTTGTGCCCCTCAAGGCCCTTAAAATCTCCCCTGGACCACCCTCTCCATGCATGGCTGAGAAGGACCAGGGCGGAGACCCTGTCACACTTGATGTGCGTCCATGGTCACCTTGGGCCAGTGCTCAGGGCAACTAAACTTGACCACCTCAGAGGCCAGCTCAACACATGACTTCCTGGGCAGTGCCTCTCCTGGGACAGGGGCCAACATAGCTTTCATTCTCCCGCACACTTGCAGGGCCATGTCCTGACCCCAGAGATCCCACGTGGCGAGACAACGTCAGTACATCTTGGGCCAGGTCTTTTGGCTGAGAGCCTGGTGTGTCTTGTAGCCTAGAAGCTGTGATGTCCACTGCTATACAACTCCACGTCCCCTGAGTGGGGACGAGTCAGAAGCCAGGATCGAGGTCAGGGTCAGTAGCTCTTGTTTATGCCTAAATCATACCCTGGGGCTGCAGCTCAGGCTGCAGGCATCTAGGGGACTAGTCTGCGTTCACTGAACTGCACAGGGAAGGGACTGGCTGAAAGGGGTCGGAGACTCCTGTGATGCAGACCAGCCTGGATCACCAGCGACAACTTCTAGAGCAAACACTCAATTCGTACTGTGCCTCACGGGTCTTGTCAGGACACAGGAATCCACACCTTCCCTTCCCCACTCTTTGGGGCTCCCTTTCTTTCCCGCTGTGATATTCGCCAAGGATGTCTCTGTGAAACGTCTTCCAAATTCAGAAAGGCCTCTGGGGCAAGACTTGGCTTCCAAACCATTTAGGTCCCTCAAGCCCTCTTTGAAGTCAGGGTGCGGTGGCAGACTAACACGGGTGTCTAGTAGTAGCAAGGGCTTGCGCAGACAAGGCACAGGCCATCCCAATGCTAAACAAACCCAGATCATTTATTAATCAAAAGGACCCGGTGTGACTTCCTACGTCAGTCCTTCCGGGGACCACATGGGCAGTTTTCCTGATCCTACAGGGAACGAGAGTGAGAGCGGTGAGGTCAAGTGCGGGGCAGGTCCTTGGGCACCCTTGGGGTTCCGGGCAGATCCATCTTACAGATGTTCCCAGGATGAAGGAAGGGTCCTGCCCTCAGCCCTTCAGGAGGCCACTGGGGCAGGGGATAAAGCTCAGGTGGCATAGAGCCTGCCTAGCAAGCGCGAGGCCCTGGACTCAGCCTCCAGCAGTGCATACACTGGGCACGACGATACTTCCCATCTCAGTACTGAGGTAGGTGGTGGATCAGGAGGAACGGGAGTTCAAGGTCTTCCTCAATGAGATAGGAAGTTAGTTTGAGGATAGCCTGGCCTATATAAAACCCAGGAGGAGAACGAGGAGGAGGAGGAGGAGGAGGAGGAGGAGGAGGAGGAGGAGGAGGAGGAGGCGGTGGCAATGGTGGTAGTGGTGGTGGCAGACATCAATGACAACTACAAGCTGCCAGTATACCATGAGAGGGCCTGGAACCGGGACTCAAGTGCCAAAACTCCAGGACTGGGGCTGGAACAGTGGTGGTTAGGAGCACTGGCTGCTCTTCCAAAGGACCTGGGCTTGGTTCCCAGCACCCACACGGTGGCTCATGGCCATCTATAATTCTAGCTCCAAAGGGTCCGACGCCCCCTTCTGGCCTCCTTGGGCACTGCACACAGGGTGCGGAGACAGCAGACAAAACACCCATACATAACAACAAGTTTTTAACTGAACAACAATTTAACAATTTAAAAGTGAAATGTGGAGACCGAGACTGGAAGGTTGCTCATCAGGAAATCGGCCCCAGCAGGCAGCAAGAGTGGGAGAATAACGGGGGGTGGGGGGGATGGGTGGAGTGGGGGGTGGGGGGGAGGGTGGGGGAGGGACATGGTAACTAGCATGCTGGCACACACCTTTGATCTTTGCACCTGAGAGGTGCCGGTAGCGGGACCTTTGTGAGTTTCAGGCTACCCTGGTTTTCGTAGCAAGTTCTGAGCTACCCAGGGCTACATATTGAGACCTTGCCTCAAAGAGAAATGAAAAAAGCAAAAAAGACGCATGGATTTCAGACGCTGGATCTTGGAAGGCTGGGGCGAGGCAGGGTCAGGAGGCTGGTGACCTGCAGCACCGTGAGGTGACACTTCCCACCACACACGGTGGGGATGCTATTGTTGGCAGTCAGATATTGTATGTCTTGAAAGAGCTGGAGCAGGACTTCAAATGCCCTCACCATGGAGGGATGAGGTAAATGTAAGGCGACAGAGAAGCTAACCATCTTAAAGGGATTCCTATACACCTAGGCATGGATCAAAATATACTACCCTGTTAAGTGCGCGCAATCACATGTCAATCAAAATTTAAACTTGGAAAAAGGAAAACCTATTATAACATAAAACCCAGAAGGGACACAGTATGTTCTGGAACAGTGGTGGAGAGAGGTGTGGAGGGGGTGTGAGAGGAAAAACAAGCAGGTGCAGGCATGCTGCAGCCTACATGTGGGAGTTAGAGGATAACGTTCAGGAGTTAGTTCTCTCTTTCCACCAAGGTTTCCCGGGATCGAACCCAAGGTTGTCAGGTGTCTGTGGCAGGCCCTTTTACCCACTGAGCCATATCGCTGGCCCATGAGATGGCTTTAAAAGCATTTGTATAATGGACAATGCCGAGGGCCCTAGCAGGGGAACTGGGCACGCAGGAACGCTCGCCTAGCTCTGTGACTTCTGCAAACCTTTTTACTGCCAATGTCCCTTTATTTCAACAGAGCTGGTTAGAACCCAGCATCTTGTCGTGCTTGGGAAGGACTCTGTCCCAGTACCACCCAACAGCTCCATTTTCATTTGTAGGAAAAGACCTGTGGAATTCTGTGTGGGGATGCACACCTGTAATCTCCACGCTCAGGAGATAGAGGCAGGAGACTCTGGAGTGTAAGGCCAGCCTAGGCTACATAGTGAGACCTGTCTGTGGGAGCAGGTAAGCATTTGTCCATTAGGGCACGTGCCCTTCTTAGGAACCTTGCGAAGCTGACTGAATCAGGCTGGCGGCTGTGTCCAGTGAGGCTTTAACAGAGCCAGGAAGCGCCCCTCCCCCCCACCCCCCTGCGTCACCTGATCGTAAATTCCATCAACATCTGGAGGGGCTCTAACGATGCTTACAAGGAGCTGATGGAGTTTTAGCTCCTTTTTCTGACTATAGGGTGAAACGTTCTGGAAGCTTCCATTGAGTTCTGAGATTGGCCGGCTCAGAGGCTTTCCCGGCTGAGTGGCTCTGAGTGGGCCTTGGGTTTACCAAGAAGGACTTTAACAGTTCAGCCTCCCTGAGAGAAGCCGGCCTTTG
Organism: Apodemus agrarius; assembly: GCA_964023405.1. Lineage (NCBI taxonomy): Eukaryota > Metazoa > Chordata > Mammalia > Rodentia > Muridae > Apodemus > Apodemus agrarius. The sequence goes on along the minus strand of OZ030009.1, from coordinate 13,968,942 downwards.
AAAGACATGTGGATATGAGGGAGGATGTAGGAAGTATTAAGTAGCTCTTCAATCGCGGCGGTGCTACGGTGTCATGGATATGTAATGGGGGTGTGGGGGAGCAGGTGGGCAGAGCGGTCCCAGCTACTCATCAGCTGCACGGGCCACCTAACAATCCATGGTTTGTAGGCATGGGGACATGTGCAAAGGTAGCCTGTGTAGACTTACATACATGTCCAAGTGCTAGCGAACAGAGACAAGGCTGTAAAGGCAGAGAACGGAGAAAGGGAACTGGGGGGCAGTCCTCAAAATCCCACCTTTCTTACCAACCTCTCTGGTTTCCATAATCCCTGACCTCCTCTGAGTGACCTCCTCTGGAGAGTCACAGTCTTCACGTCCTGGCATCCCCTGAAGCAACGTTTCACTTTCGGCCGCCATCGGCCACCGTCCCTAACTGTTCAGGCTGCTTTCCTGCCTCTGTCTGAGCATTTCCCTAAAGCTACAGCCACTGTCCACACAGACGCCACCCGCGATGTTCAAACCCAGCTCCACCCAGAAACTGCCACGTAACCTAGACACCCACGGTTGCTCAGAACGTGTCCCCACTTCTGAAAACTGGGAATGTGACAACAACATCTGTTTTATGTGACTATCAGGGTAAGATGAGTTCTGGAGAGTGTGGTTCATAAAAAGATGGATGCCAGCCACTACCATGCAAATCAGCTTCTTGGGGGCCTGTGAGAACAGTTTTCATAAGAACACGAAGATGCTATTTGCCTCCCCCCTCCTTTAACTCTATGTTTAGTATGTATACAGCTGGTGTGAAAGCTATAGTTGGGAAGGATTGATGTCTTCCTAGAAATCACACCAGTGCTATCAAACTGTATTAGCAGAACTATGTTCTCCGGGCTGTTTGTTCATGTTTAAAAAAAAAAAAACAAATCAAATATTGGGCTGGGGAGATACTTCAGCTGTTAAAAATGCTTGCTATGCAAGTACAAGGACCTTTGTTCAAATCCCCCAGTGTGCACATAAAAAAAGACAGACATAGTTGCTCCTAGGGCGGGTGACCGGGAGCCAGTCAAAGAAAAGTTCATTAAGAGACTCTACCTCAAGAAACAAGGCGGAGAGCAACTGAGAAAGACAACACCAGTCTCTGGCCTTTGCATGTAGGCTCCAGGGAATGTGTGTGTGTGTGTGCATGTGTGCACAAACACACCCACCACACACACACACACACACACACACACAGAGCTTAAGAGTGTCTTTGATAACACTCTGAGCTGTAGGGTCTGTGGGCACAGCATGCACCAGGCCCTGGTTCAATAAATTCACTGATAAAATAAAATAAAATAAAATAAAATAAAATAAAATAAAATAAAATAAAATAAAACAGTGCTTAATGAAGCAGTAAAATTTGAACAATAACTTTGAACCCCCTCATATATGTCTTATAATCAAATGGTCCTTTGCTGCATACAGAGGTGGGATAGGAAAACTGAGGGGAAAAGGTTGAGGGGAAATATTTCTTGTTTCAGTTGTCAGCTAAACTATCCACTTAAAAATTATTATCTGTATCTCTTTACTTGCACATTGGGAGGTGCTTGTAGAGGCCTGAGGACAACTTGCTTGAAGGAACAACAGTACCTAGTAAATGCCCTAACAGACTTTGCAAATGAACTAAGAATACCTGCTACCCCGGGCAAACCAGGGGCAGCTTGTATTGCTATGATGGTAGCTGGGCTTCAGAGCAAACTATCCAGACTTGAAGACAGCTCAGTGGCTAGAACACTTGTGCAAACCTGGTGACTCAAACCCTAGAACCCATGTCAAGGTGCAATGAGAGAACAGACTCCACAAAGCTGTCCTCCGTGTGCCACACATGCATGGCATATGTACATAACACACTAATGAATAATAATAATAATAATAATAATAGTATTATTATTATTATTATTATTATTATTATTATTTTGTGACAGAGTCTCTCTAGATAGCCCTGGCTGTCCTGAAACTCACTATTGTAAACCAGGATGACCTTGAACTCCTGTATGAACAGAGACATACCTGCCTCTTAGAGCAATAAGAATCAGAATTCTGGCCAAGCTGATCTGCCACTCTGACCTTTTGAGAGACAATGCTGGCGACATTAACACATGGGACTCTTTGATAACAGATAATGAAAGAGTCAACATCTGGATCATTCTCCTGGTGTGGTGGTGTGTGCCTACAGTCCTAACTTTTGGGAGGTTGAAACAGGAGGGCCAGAAGCTCAAGGTTGGCTTTTGCTACATAGGGAGTTTGAAGCCAGCCTGGACTACATGAAACCCTGTCTCAGAAACATCAGCAGAACCTTTGGAAGACCTGAACAACTCAGAACAGCTATTTTCCAAGTGATGGGTGTCCACCGAAAAGCGTCACAGGAGATAAAACATCTATTCAAAATACAAACTGACATACATCTGTGGGTGAGGTTTTGGACTTTGCACTTCAATGAACTCTTCAGGAAACAAATCTACCACCCAGAGAGTTTTCCTGAGGACCAGGAATAGCCATGGTTACATAATTAAGGTAATTAATACGTTTTTCTGCTTTCCCACTCCTCACGGGTGAGGTCAACTTTCAACCAAAACACTGCAGGAGCCCTGAGGCTTCTCACTATGCTGTGATGCAGGCAGAGGACTTTTTTTTTTTTTTTTGTAAGAAACATCAGTGACGCCAAGTGTACCAGTTCCCAGCTGTAATCCCAGCTGTAATCCCAGCACCAGGAAGGCAAAAACAGGCAGGTAGACTGCTGAGAGTTTGAGAAAGCCAGCCTGAGTTATATAGCATCTCAGTAAACACACACACACACACACACACACACACACACACACACACACACACTAAAACCCAAAGCGATGGACCTGGTAGTGTACACCTTTAATCCCAGCACTCAAGATGGCAGACAGGAGGATCTTTGTGTTTGAGACCAGCCTGATCTACGCAGTAAGTTTCAAGGGCTAAGGAGAGACCTTGTCTCAAAGAACAAACAACACAAACCACCAGATACAATGTCGCACTCCACTCAAACCCCTCTGGGGTGGGAATAGCTACTTCTCATTTAAGCTGGTGATGTTAACATGTATCGGATTCACAGTCGTTGGTTTCAAATGAATCAATTTTGCCACTGGTAAGTTCTTGAATGGCAAACAATGATATTTCAAGCCACAGAAACTGCTCTTTGTGGGTTTCTCAATTCTCTATGAGCTTGAGATAAGTTTGAGAAGCTGTATCTTAACAAACAAACAGGAGTTGGAGAGATGGTTCAGTGGTTATGCGTTCAGACTGCTTTGGCAGAGGATCTGGGTTCAGTTCCTAGCACCCACACCAGGCGGCTCAAGAGTTTCTAACTCTAGCTCTTGGCATCCAATACCCTCTACTGGCCTCCACAGGCAACTGCACTCAGGTGCTAACTGGGGCTGGGAGTGTGGCCCGGGTGATAGACCTTGCATACACCACACCCTGGGTTGGATCCCCAGCACCAGTCATTCAAGCAAGGTGGAGCAGCCTAGAGTCCCAGCACCCGGGAAGCAGAGGCAGAAGGGTCAGGAGTTCAAGGCCAGCCCCTATACCTTAACAATTTTGAGTCCCCGAAATACAAGAGACCCTTTCTCTACAAATAAATGAGAGCCAATGGGGTGGCTCAGAAGGTAAAGTCACCTGCTGCTAATCCCGACGATCCACAAGTGATTCTTACAAGCTGTCCTTTGACCTCCACACAAATGTTATGGTGTATGGACATAAACATCACACACACACACACACACACACACACACACGTGCATACACAAACCCCAAATCAGAAATGTGACAGAGAAGATAACAGGTGTAGAAAACAGCTTTTTCAAGCCAGATCTTTGTCATGTTATAGTGGGCAAAAGAGGGAGAGAGGAGAAAACACAGAAATGCCTCAGATGCTCAATGACAGGAAAATGGCTGAATAAATAACAGAGCCTCCATTCGGTGGAACATTATGCAGTCATTAAAAATTATGTCCTTGGGTCGTATTTATTGTTGATGGAAATTGCTCCGCATGTTTAACACGCTGTTAAAAGATTTTTTAAAGAAAAAATGAAAGAAAGCAATTTTCATGACTGCTACTTTCGGTTGATGCCGCAATTTACAGGGAAGTCGGAAAATGGAATCCTGGGAAATTGACAGATACCAGATGGTCTTGCAAGTTCCCACAGCGCACAGCGGGAGTCAACGGGGGAGGGGGTGTCTAGGGGTGAGTTTAGACACTCTCCAATACTATGTTTCTTGATCACTCACTTTTTACTTTTAAACTCACAAGGAGACCAAACACCTGAAACCAACATTTTCTACACTAACCCCACGGCGGCAGAGGCGCTTTCCAAGCCCCTGGCTCCCCCATACCCGAGTCTTCCCAATCTGACATCAGCACTCAGGACCACTATTCCAGTGACTGCTTGGGCCAGTGTCTACTTGGGTTCCAAATCCTCACCCCAACAGAAAACTTCAGGTCTCACCTAACCCGCAAGATTTGGTGGAGCAGGGACCTTGGTGGGGAAGAAAGTCTCTGGAGCTCTGCTTCTTCCTGGGGCCACTGGCTGTGAACGCGTGTCCCTGCCATCTGCTGCCCGCTCTGCAGGTACATGTCTGCTCACGTCTGCTCCTTGTCCTCATTATGGTGCACAAATCCCTCTGCCTGCCCAACTGCCACCTGCCACATCTGTCTGTCTGTAATTTGTGCGCTCTGCGCACTGGCCGGTGAGGAAGTTGAGTTCTTTGTGAAGCTACAGGACCCCAGGTGCACTGCTCTGGGTGGCTGGAGGTATCCTGCCGTTAGCTTGTCAGGGACACTGCTGTCTTTGAGTGCATGGTCTCTGGGGTCTCTCTGACCTAGAAGCCACACAGTTGGGCAGCTCTTAGAAGATCTGAGAAGACAGACCCTGCCCCTGCCGCCTGTCAATCACGAGGCTTCTGTATAAATCACAGTAAACAATGGCTCATTCATCTTCTATGTTAACCCTCTCTGCCTGTGTGAGGCAGCCACGCCTATTGGCCCTGAAGGTGAAGAACATGGGTACTGCCATTACCTCAACGGAGTTCTGATTCAGGCAGGATGGGAACTTTAGAACAAGATCAAAGTTAGTAAGAGTTAGAGCCAGATGTGGCTGGCTCACAGCTGCAATCCCAGCCCTTAGGAGGCTGAGGCAGATGGATCACAGTGACTTAAAGGTCAGCCTGGGCTACACAGTGAGGGTAGTTAGCCTGGGCAATAAAGGGAAATGTGGTATTCAAACAATAAGGAGTAGATCTAGCTGGGGTACAAGTTTAGTTCAAGTCTGACTCTAGAGCTGGCCGTCCCATGACTGAGTTAAAGTACTCTCGATCTTTTATCCCAGGCTGACTCCACAGTGGATATTGGCAGAGGGAAGGACAAGGTGCATTAGTGGAACAGAAAAAGCCTGTGCTTTGCTGGGCCCTCGGTCAAGTTGGTGGAACTCTTTAGGCAGTATTAGGAGGTGTGTCACTGGGAGTGGGCTTTGAGGTTTCAAAAGTCTAAGCCACCTCTCTCTACCTTGTGGTTATCTCAACATGAAAGCTCTCAGCTACTGCTCCAGCACCATGCCTGCCTGCCTGCCTGCTGCCAGGCTCCCCACCAGGATGGTCATGACTCGCCCTCTGGAACTGTAAGCCCCCAATAAACATTTTTCGGTAAGTTGCTTTGGTCATGGCACCTTATCACAGCAACAGAAAAATAAGTAAGGAACTTTACAGCCCCAAGTCAGGGAAGCACACCTGTACTATCCACATGTGTGTACTATTCATGGTCAATGAAAATACTAAATAGAACGTTCTAGAAGTCATTCATAAGTTTTAAGTAACTTCTTGCATATGTATATGTATGTGTATGTGTATGTGTATGTGTATGTGTATGTGTATGTGTATGTGTATATGTATATGTGGAGATCAGAGATTGGTACCTAGTGTTTTCCTCCATCCTTCTCCACCTTATTTTGGAGATACGTCTCTCATGGAACCGAGAGCCCTTTGATTCTGCTAGGCTGGATGGTCAGAGAGCTCCCAGGATCCTCCTGTCTCTGCCTCCCCGGTACTGGGTTTACAGCCATACCCTGCGTGTTCTGCTTTTGAATCTAAAGAGTGCTAAGCATTGAATGCCGGTGATGTGCTTGTGCCTGAGATATCTCCCCAGTCCCTTGATGACTTTGAATAAATAGTTACCACTGTTCTATGGTTAGCTTCTCTTAGTAAGCTCTAACTGTACCTAACGTGTAAGGTCACGTTTATCCCAGGACACACAGGCAGAAAAACAAACAGTGCATGCAGACTCCATACTATCCAGGCAACATCATAGAACATGTCGCCAGCACACCATTGTGTCGGATGCTCACCCCAGTGCTATGGGCTATAGGGGGCTGGGTACCTCAATGCCAACATCACCCTTTTTAAATTCTCACCCCTGTGAAGCCCTGGATTCTTCCCTGGTAGGATGTGTGGTCCAGGAGCTGGGGAGCAGTGGGGCCCTGCACATTCCCCCTGGCCCATAAAGACCTCCTTCCAGGTCTTGAAGAGCAAACACAGCCGAGAATTCTGTCCTTGCCCAAGGACAGGGGAGCAAGGGTCTCCTGTTCCTGGGATAAACTCTGGGAAAGGTGCAGGAGGCAGACTCTGGTAGTTTCCAGAGCCGGCGCCAATGGGAGCGTCAGGCTCGGCAAGATCAAGGGCCTCCGTTTGTACAGCCTGGGCTGAGCAGCACCTCCCGGGAAGACTCCACAGTGAAGACAGGAGGGATATTATGAGGTCCTAGAGCTGAATAAAAGCAGGTAACCTAGGTCGGAATGGATCTCTGGATGGGAAATGGCTTCCCAAGCATCTTGTACCAGCTGGGCCACAATATTTACCACCACCACCAATATTTATGGTCACAATAACCCATAGTCAGAATGAAAATGGCCCCCAGAGGCTCATAGGGAGCGCCACTACTAGGCTATATGGCCTTGTTGGAGTAGGAAGTACACCACTGGAGTCTCGGAAACCCAAGCCAGGCTCAGCGGTCCTCTCTCTTCCTGCTGCCTGCTGATCGGGATGTAAAACTCTCAGCTACATCTCTGGCACCATGTCTGCCTGCACCCATGGCTTCCTACCATGATGAAAATAGACTAAACCTCTGAACAGTGAGCCAGACCCAATTATTACTTTTTTCCCTTTATATGAGTTGCCGCGGTCCTGGTGTCTCTTCACAGCCATAGACATCCTAATTAAGACACTGACAAAATAAGATTCCTGCCAAGAAAGCGGCCTTCAGACACACACACACACACACACACACACACACACACACACACACACACGATCTTCCCAGTGGCCCCTTGCGCGTCCTGGGGATGTCAGTGAAGTACCGTAAGGCCATCTGCTCAGTGAGCCAGGCATGGGAATGCTGCTGCGACCCAGGTGGCACAAATCAGCCAGCAAAATCCTTCTTGCTTCATGCTGTGAGACCCGCCCCTGGGACAGCAAGGAAGCTCATGTCCCAGAGTCCTCGTCCTATAGCACTGTGTGACCAGCCTCCTGCCAAGGACAGCCTTCCCTCCTCCACTGTGGCCCCCTGCATAGTGGCTCCTGGACCAGAAGGCCCAAACAATCCCCTCCCACACCAGAGATGCTCGCCCAGGACCTGTCAAAGGGAACCCTTTCCAGCTTTATGTGTCCTGCTGGTCTGAGTATCAGGGCAGCTCTGGCTTCAGGGACAAAGCATGTCTAGCAAGTGCGTTCAGCCTCCAGCCCTCAGATACAGCACACAAATCATAAACTGACTTAAAACACTGGATTTTTCTTTTTTCTTTTTTTGCGATTCTTTACGTTTTGCAACTGGACTGCACAGTTCTCAAGTGTGAACTCCGCAGATGACGTCTATCACAGTGTCGAAAGGCTGAATGCACTTTGAAAGAGTAGGCAGCATGCGCGCCCCAAAAAGCTGTTCTCTGGAGACACTGTGGGGCCAACTTCTCAAAGCACCAGGGCAGCCGCATCGTAGACGGGCTTCCTACCTTTCTCGAAGAACCTCCTAGAAGCTTCCCTGGAGCCCAGAGCGTGGGCAAGAAGCCTCGTAGGAGAAAGGGGGCTGAAGGCTCTCTCAGGGAAGCCGGGTGGCACTGGAGGCCTATTGGTCTGTGATGTTTAGGCAGCTGGTGACTAGCGAGCTATGGAAACTTCCTGCGCACCAGCAGGGGTCCAACGTCTGCCCAGTGCCAGGGATGCATGATACAACACCTCACAGGGGAACTGCACTTGTCTGAGAGGTGAGAAGAAGGCCCTTCTCAGAGAGCACCTTGGGAAACAGGAGTGATAGGCTGTGATATGTGGGGCGATGTGATATCTCTGTGATGAGTGATCTGTCAGGAACGGGGCCGCAGGCATCTCTCCAGCAGAGCCCAGGAGGGAAGGCCCGAAAGCTCCCAAGAATGTAGGATCGACTCAGCAGTGGATCAGTGTCCTGGTCTGTCAAAGATGGCTCCCAAGGCTCCACCCACCCCTCTCTGAGAATCCATGGGCAGTTAATGGTTACTGAAGGCAGAGGAGACATTTGCTTTAGTGGTGAAGCTGCTGGCAAGGTGCCCCCCCCCCAAAAAAAAAAAACCCTCATGCGAACTCCTGTAAGCAACTCTAATGAGACTCGGGTGGGGGGTGGGAGTGGGGGTGGGGGCGGGGGTGGACGCAGAAGGGAGCCTAATTGGGAGGAGGAAGGCATCAGCAGGAGTGGGAGGGACAAGAGAGGGCCATAGGAACGGATACAGGTTAAAATACGTGTATGAAAACATCACGACAAACCATTATTATGTAAAAATGTACATTAATGAAAAACCGCAAGTGCATTTTTGTTTTACAAGCCTTTTCACTTTTCACTCCTCAGAGAGAGACTGACACCCCTGGGACACGATGCAGTAGGGGCCAAGCCCAGGAAGCCCAGGCCTTCCGAGCCTGTGCCCTGTGGCCTGTCACTCACCTTGCAAGGCCTCTTTGGCTCTGGCCAGTTCCTGCTCCTTCTGCACCAGCTGCACCCGGAGCTCGGTGGCTGAGAGAACCTCGGGGCACTTGCCGCCCTGGGACTCCTCCAGGTCCTTCGCCAGCATCTCCTTCATCTGCCGGAGAAGGTGTACTTCCTCCTGAAGCTGGGCCACTTCCTCCCGCAGCAGCACTAGGGGACAAAAGCAGCTGGTCAGAGATGGCCGCTCAGTGTCTTCCCGGGGCCACAGACTCATTCTGACCATGAGTCACCCCATGCCGAGGGAAGCTTTGCATGTGATCTCTCATAGACTCCCCCAGACCTGAGCCTGGTTCCAACAGGATCCTCCCGGCATGCGTCAGGCCACCGAGGCTCAAAGAGGCTAAAGAACTCGGAAAGGCCAGGCTACGCTGTGTCACAGGTGTGGCCCTGGCGGGCGGTTAGTGAGAATGCGAACACAGCGTCACACTGTGGAACTGGTGCTGAAGGGTAGTTACATCCCGCAGGACACAAGCCTCCTGGGGGTTCTGCACCCCACACAGAGAACACAGCCATTGACAGGCATAACCTCCAAAATGGGGGTGGGGGTGGGGTGGAGGAGTACCACGCGTGCAGGACGTCTAATCCCGTGTGTGCATCCCGAGCGACCTCTGTGTCTTGAGAAGGTACCTGGGTCATAAGCCTTTAAAGATGAGAGGTCACGGGGGTGGCATTTGCCACGGCAGGCCTGAGGACCACCAGCATGTCCCATTAAGCACCAACAAACCCCAAATTGCCAGGGTTGCTGGGGGTGGGTGGCACAGAAGGGGTGCACACAGGCAGCAGGCTCTATGGACCTTTGTGATGACCACTCGCACCAAGTCCTATCCAGAATGACGTTAGCAGCTATGGCAGCCCACTTGTTTACAATACCAGCCTAAGAAGCAAAGGCAGGAGGACTGCTGCAGGGTCAACCAGCCTGGGCTAATAATGAGTTCCAGGCTAGCCTGGGCTACAGAGTAAGACTCTCTTACCCTTTCCTACTCTCGTGAGTCCTCATTCTCAGTGGCCAGGAAAACAAACAAACAAACAAACAAACAAACAAGTAAAAGGACAAGTGACAGCTCTGGAAACAACCACAGAGTCTCTGCTGAAGCAGCTCCAGCACTGTCCCCTCCTGCCCCAGCCACTCTCCGCTGCAGCCACCGGGCCCTTTCCGACTTGCCAGCTTTCCCGGTGCCCATCTCCTTCATGTGACGCACGGGGCATGTCTGTGCTCCACCTCGCATCTTCCCCAAAAATCCCAGTGCTGGGTGTGTGCGTGCATGCGTGTGTGTGTGTGTGTGTGTGTGTGTGTGTGTGTGTGTATGCCTGTTCCTTCTCACACGGCTGGACTCCAGGGCAGGCTGCTGACCAGGTCTCTCTGAAAACCTGCAGAGTAAGTTGGCCGAGTCCTTGGCACACGCCTACAGGCAGGAGGTCAGATCACACAAGGCCGTAACCACGGCTACCTGCGTCGCTTGCTCTGGCTTGTCATCTTTAATGACAGCAAAGACTCAAGTCAGAATCGAGTGTGAGTGACTGCTAGCCCAAAGCCACTGACAGTACACTATGCAGTGGTTTTTGCTTGTATGTATGTATGTACATCTCTCTCTCTCTCTCTATATATATATATATATATATACACACATATATATATGTATATATATGTATATACATATATATACACATACATACACATATATACATACATATACATATATATTCATAATATATACATATATGTGTGTATATATGAATGAATGGCTTCTATGTGTCTTCACGCCACTCTGAGGAATCCATTAAAGTCCCTTATTGTCTGTCCATGCAGACAGCTTGGTCTTAAGAGACCCTGTCAGTCCCTTGTCAATTCTTCTATGAATCTTATGTTCGTTCTTGGGATCTTGTTTATTACAAACCACGGGGATTCCCAACCAGTCAGGGCTGCCAGGTTGAGAAAGTCCAACTCTTTAAGACAGTGGTGGCTCACACCTTTAATCCCAGCACTCAGGAGGCAGAGACTGGCAGATCTCTGTGAGTTCGAAGCCAGCCTGGTCTACAGAGTGAGTTCCAGTACAGCCAAGGCTATACAGAGAAACCCTGTCTTGGAAAAACCAAACCAAAAATAACACCAAAGTAAAACAGGAGCTAACACCCCAGACACACAGGGAACAGACCTCAGGGAAGTGGTGGGCCACTCCTAGGGTAAGTAGATCTCACGTAGCGTGTGGAACACACTTAAGTTTGGTGTTCATTTGTACTGCCCTATGTTTTAATTTACTAGGCTGTTTGTTTCTCCCCGTGGGGTTCTCCCCTCCCACGGCCATAGGCGCAGGAAGCAGAGTGACCCCAGGGGCTGACAGTGCTAGAACACCCTGGGGGACTGGGTGAAGATGGAGAACGGACGGCAGTTGCTAAACGTGACCTTGGCCAAGAGCAGAGACCGGGGTTGGCCTTGGCAGCGCACGCATCACCTTGGAACAGGTGTACCTGGCACAGGGGCCCCACCCTCCAGCCCAGCCCCAGCTCTGAAGTAGCCAATGGGAACCGGGCACACCTAACAAGGGCCCAGGCTCAGAAAAACCAGGCTGGAAAAACAACCAGGGAGAACGAGAAGCTCCTGTGAGCGTACTAGGCACCCACACTGGCGGGGCAGGCTGGACGACTTGCCAACTCTGCCCTGCACTTTCCGTGACCAGAGCCAACCTGTCACGTGCCGGTCCTGGGATCACTGCACAGGGAAGGGACTGTGTCTACAGGCTTCAGTTGTCTTATCTGTGAAGTGGGATAAGTGAAATTTAAATGGAGGCTGGAGTGTGGCTCAGGGCTAGAAATTGTGCCTAGCATGCTCACGGCCCTGAGTTCTAATCCCAGCCCTACACTAAGACACCTAAATGTGCCTGGCACCCTGCCGGCGGTATTTGAGAGCCCCCTGATATGCACAGGTCACCTGGCCTTCTGCATAGAGGGGACTGAACACGCGAACCAGAAACCATGGACAACGAAGGACCTGGAGAGTGTGCTTGGCTTTGTGCCTGAGAGGATTTGGTACCTTTTGGTGCATCCATCCGTCTCCGGGCCTTTTTAGGAGCGCTTAGAGGAGAGTAGTACTCTTTGTAAATCTAGATGAATGTTACTGCGGGTGTCTGGGAACAGAGACTCCGTTGAGCTGTGTAACTGCACAGCTCAACCGTTGCCAGCAAGAACAGGAGGCTTACTGGCTTCAAACTAGTTAAGAAATGAGCCAAGCTTCTCTCTCAGCTGCACAGACCACTCTTGTTCTCAGGTGCGGAAGACTAAGTCACAGGACCCTGCTCAGGACAGACTATGGACCCTCCATCCAAGCCAGTGTAGACAGGCACTGGATGGAGAGTCTACACAGGATGGTGCAGCCACTGAGTCAAACACTCGTGCCCTGCTCAAAGGAATCTTCCAGGACTCCTCTGTCCTCATCCAAGCACAGAAAAGCAAGAATATTGCAAACTGTATTCCGCCCCCCCTCCCCGCACCGGGAAGCCATAGTCCTCAGACCGCTGGGCAGGGAGCATTCCGGAGCGCCGAGAGACTGACAAGAGCCACACTCAGGCAACAGTTGCTGGGAGACTCCTGCCGCAGGGAGCTGATCGCTACCCTTGGAGCTAACCTGCCAACCCAAGAGGCACCGGGTGCCTCCTCCCTGAGGAGGAGGGGGTGCGGCGTACCCTCCCCGAAGGGCACATCCACAACTGGTGGTGACCATGGGAGCTGAGACCCGCCACGCCACAGCCCGCCCCCCCTTCGTCTGCAAGAATTCTGCTTTTTAAGAAAAACGTTATCTCCCAGCTCCCGATGCTGCTAAGGTTGCTTCCGTGACCAGTTCTCCTCAGTGAAGTATAGAAAAAAAAATGTTTTTAACAAGGAATGCCTGCTGCCGGGCGGTGGTGGCACACGCCTTTAATCCCAGCGCTTGGGAGGCAGAGGCAGGTGGATTTCTGAGTTCAAGGCCAGCCTGGTCTAAAGAGTGAGTTCCAGGGCAGTCAGAGCTACACAGAAAAACTCTGTCTTGAAAAACGAAACAACAACAACAACAACAACAAAAAAATACAAACAAACAAAAAAAAAAGGAATGCCAAAAGCAGGGGGGTGGGGGAGATTGAGTTTTTTTTCTCCATATTTTATCTTCGGAGAATAGATTTAATGGCAGGAGTTGCAACAGCCACCTAGTAATTAATAAAGAGGTAATCAATGTCTCGACTAGATCAGTCCTCATGATAACCCATGAAATAGTAACCATCATTATCACATCAGCTTCATAGATCGGGAGTTGGAGGTACATGGGGAGTGGGATGACAGGACCAAGCTCACAGAAAGTCAAGAGCAGAGTCAGGCTTTGGGCCTGGGTGGGGTGGTGTCAGCACCCCGGTCAGCTTCCAGCACTCAGTCTAGTTCCGAGTTCTGAGACATACTCTGGGAACAGTAATGGTTGCCGATCTCCTCATATAAGCATCCCAGCCGTGCTAAGAGAGCTACAGAGTCCTGAGCAGTGACTGTGGGGACCTCCACAGTGGTCAGGCCACCTGCTGTCCATTGTTAACCAAAATAGAAGGCTCTGGAGAAGAACACAGCTTGGGGGGGACTTTAGCAAGAGAGCTATCAGTCCCGGGCTGGTGTGGCAATGAAGTCACAAGTCCTCTTCATGCTCAGGACCCTGCAACTTCTCCAGGAGCTTACTCATTCTTACTCCCCGTGGTGGAGTAGATCTCGGGGGTCCCAGCCCTTGCCCCAAGTTCATGGTCCCTGCAGCTCCTGAGAATGTGAGGTTCCTCAGAGACAGAGATAGGATCTTGTCACATGCACCATGGTGCCAGCTCCAGGCTGGGCCCTGGCAGGCGTGTGTCCACAGACAGAGGCAGGCCAGGTGGCTCCGGGCAGTTAGTGGGGCTGAGTCCTCGCTCCTCTACTTCCTGATGGAGACCCCCAGCATCTGGTCTGAATGGGGAAAAACGGAGCCAAGACTGGTTTCCCCGCCTTCAGCAAACATTAAACAAAGCAACTGTCTCTCAGGTTCTGTCCAGCCTTTTGACACTGTGACACAATGTTGCTACCTACAAAGTCCAGGCCCTGGGAACTACAATGGAGCTAATAGCTATAGTAATAGTAATAATAATATTTTTTTTTTTCGAGACAGGGTTTCGAAACCCTGTGCAGCCCTGGCTGTCCTGGAACTCATTCTGTAGACCAGGCTGGCCTTGAACTCAGAAATCTGCCTGCCTCTGCCTCCCAAGTGCTAGGATTAAAGGTATGTGCTACCACTGCCTAGATAACAACAACAACAACAACAACAACAATAATAATAAATAATATTTATATATTTATATGTGATCCAAATTTCATAGTTTTAATTAAGTTTCCCACACTGTGCAGGGCTGCATTCATAGCTATCATGAGACACACACTGCCCAACAGCCACAGACTGGACAGGAATATTCTAGAAAGTTCTAAACGGGGTCAAGGGCAGTTTATCACCAGCAGTTTGTTTTGTTTTGAGACAGGGTCTTTTTATATAGAGTCTTGGCTATCCTGGAACTAGACTGGCTTTGAACTCCCAGAGATGCATCAAACTCTGGCAGTGCTGGGATTAAAAGTTTGCCACCACGCTCAGTTCAATTTCATGACAGAGAATGTGTTCTCTGTCTTCTCGGAGAAGGCTCTGGTCTCAATGCCTGAGGAACCCTGAGCCACAGCCTCCCCAATGTACAGGGCCAGCTATGGGAGCAGTCAAGGCCCGTATGCAGATCCTGTCAAGGGAGACATAAGAATGGAACAGAGGGGCCTGTGTGAGGAAGCTGGGCCCAGGGACAGCTGCCAGCTACCTACCAAGAAAGGACACCTGTGTCACCAGCCAGGCATACACACACACACACACACACACACATATACACACACACACACACACACACACACACACACGAAAGAAAGACAGGAGAGGCCCAAGGCACAGAGAGGAATTACAGAAGAACAATTACCACTGTCCCCTCCAGCCTTTTAGAGACCACAGCTGCCACCTTTTTTGCTGCCCTGGTGGCCCGTGTTAGGTGACAAGATCCTTCCCTAAGGCCACAAGGCAACCCTGTGCTGGGCGGGAGAGGCTCGGAGATCCTGGCCAAGTACACTTGCCTGGGCTGGCCTGAGCCGGGCAGGTGGCCTGGCCCGAGCTGGCCTTTGTTACCGCGGGGTCTGGGCCAGCTCCTTTGCAGCTGGCATGGCTCGTGCTCAATAGATATTTGAAGAAAGGCGGATTGAGACAGTGGAGGCGGGGCGCCCGAAAACAGAATGGGGAGAGGGATGCTGGCAACCCAGGGAAGAGAACAGACGTCTTCCTAGTGACCCAGGTCCTCTGTGCAGAGGCGAAGGGAAGCGCAGAGGCTGACGGGCTCATTTACGGCTGTTGATTGCTTCTGACTGGGTGTAACCAATACCACCTCCCTGGCTCTCTACAGTGCTCCTTGTGGCATCCGTGCTCCATCCTCACATGAACCCTGACGGATAAGCCATCAAAGCATCTTAAGGGATACTGAAGGCGAGGGACACAGCAGAGGGCGGGCGGGAGGAGGGGCAAACCAGGGTTGCTCTCTCCTGAGGTTGTCAGACTATAGGCATAGCCTCTTAAGCTCAATTCTCCCCTCACTCCCATGGTCGTCCTATGGTTGGGCTGAGGATCCCCAATCCCTAAGGAGTCCCTAACGACCTCATCTCTCCCTGGCACCTGAGAAGGGCTGGGGTCCTAAGTAGGGACAGTCAGCTGCTATAAAGCCAGCGCTGACAGCGCCCTGGACTCTGTGATGGTCAGAAGTGTCGCAGGGAAACACAGCAAGGGCCAGGAATGCAATGGCATCCTGGGGTGTGCGGCCAGCCAGGAGGGCTGCAGACAGGCCAAGGTAGCTTCAGGGCTAACTAATGCAGCCTTCCTGGGCCTGGACCTCCTCCTTCGCAGGCTAGGCTTGTCCTGCTCCTGTCCTGGTCCTGCTTGGGCGAGGGGGAGGGCGTTGGGGGAGGGTGTTGGGGGAGGGCGGACTGTAAACAGTCTCCTCTTTTCAGACCACTCTTGTCCCCACTAGCCAGGTTCTCCGCCTGTCTCAACAGCACCCCCCCCTCCCCCAAGGCCAGTGTCCCTTGTAGCTGGCCCAGAAGGGGCTGGAGCTTTCCAGGACTCCCGTGTCACATGATCTTGCTACTCTGAAGCCCCAAACAGGAAGGACTACCACCTTCAATTCATGCTGGCCTCTCCCAGGGCTGCAGAGAACCCTGGGTAAGGTAATTCTTACCCCAGTGTAGGTACGGCTGGGCATGGTGGGGGGAAACAGGTGAGGTCATCTCTTTTTCTCGAACTTCGTACAATCAATTATTTCTTTAGGGTGTGCCAGCCTGCTCTGCAGATTAAACTGCCCCTGTGAAGACCCTGGGCTAACGGCCCACCACCTTGCTACCTTAGACGAGACCTGGGCATCTGGGAGCCACACAGACCCCTCACTGGGTGGTTCCAGCCATCCAATACCCTGTCTGGCCTGGGGGAGCGGTTGCGGGCGACTACACAGTCTGGCCAGGGAGAGGAGCAGTGGATCTTGAACAGGTAACCAGTACTAACTCTACCCAGCCTCCAAGCCTGGGCTCAGGCTTTTGGCAGCTCTGGGGAGCCAGCTGCCATCACGTGCTTGCTTGGTTGGGCAGTATGGGAGAGTGCCGGATGGCCGCCTCCTGCCCTCTGTGGAAACATCGTTTTGGTTCTTATTAGCAGCATCAAGCTAAGTACAGCTCACCCAAATCCTGGGTGGGGAGGGGGCTGACAAGGCTATCCTGGGCTCTTGGTCCAAGGAGTCACACAGAGCTTCTTCTGAGAGGCTGGCTCGCCCACCATTCCTTCCCCCACTGGGCTTTGAAACACCTCTTGGGACCTTCCCCTCCCCCCCCCCAACCCCTGTCCTTCACAAATGGAAACCAGTCTTTGACTGACCAATGCTGACTCACCCTGACCACTGTGATTGGTTCAAGGAAAGGCACGTGACCTAAGCCCGCCCACCCAGCGTTCATCCTCAGACTCCTCGCGCTCTGGAGTCCCCACGCTGACCACCGTGAACAACAACCAACCAAGTGTAGCCGAGGTAACACACCTCACCTGAATTCTCCCCCACGGAGTGAACACTCACTTTAATGTTCTTGCTAGTCTGAGCCAAGTTTCCTACTGCTTGCCAGAGAAAGAGAATCCTGGCAAATCGATTCTGCCAGTTTTGAAGGAGCCCCCCAGGGCTGGAGAGATGGCTCAGTGGTTAAGAGCACTGACTACTCTTCCAGAGGTCCTGAGTTCAGTTCCCAGCAACCACATGGTGGCTCACAACCATCTGTAGTGAGATCTGATGCCCTCTTCTGGTGTTTCTGAAGAGAGCAATAGTGTATTCATATACATTAAATAAATAAATACTTAAAAACAATGATCAAGGAGCCCCCACTCCTACAAACAAGGCTACCTGCTGGGTGCTATGATACTCCTGCAGAAGACCCAAGAAGTGACACCGATTTTACTTGCTTAAGAGCTATGAGCTTCCCTCCGCAACTGCTTCTGTTCCCACCGCTTTTTACCCTCAGGGACCAGCCTCCTGCCCCGCCCCCCATGGGTCTTGCTCCTCTTCTGCTACCCGCAGGTATCTTGGAGTACCAACCACACAGCTCTGGAGTGCACAGCCTGGGCTGGGTATTCACCCAGAGGCTGATAACGAGCTTGGTTCAAGAGGCCCTCCTCAATCACATGCAGAAGAGTTGGGCAGCAAGCAGTGTTTGTTCCAATCCACAGGCACAAATGCTGAGGGCGTGACTCAGTGGCAGAGCTTGGACCAATCAGCACAAGCAAAGGCTGGGGGCGTGGCTCAGTGGCAGAGCTTGGACCAATCAGCACAAGCAAAGGATGAGGGCGTGGCTCAGCGGCAGAGCTTGGACCAATCAGAACAAGCAAAGGTTGAGGGCGTGACTCAGCGGGATCTTGGACCAATCAGAACAAGCAAACGCTTGAGGGCGTGGCAGAGTAGCAAAACTCATCAAGCTGTGTGAGAGGTCCTGCGGTCCATACCCAGTGCTGCAAAAACAAGCTAACCCCAATTCTCAGGTGTGGAGCTTGGACAGGTTTGGCGGGCTAGGTCACGGTCAGAGAGCTGGTTCTGATGGCTTGGGCGCACCCCAGTTCAAAAGCTTGTAAGATTCCAAAGCTCAAAACCAAGCCCCTTCCCTAACTGTCACCCTATGGAATACCACGAAAAGAGGCTGTCCAGTGGGGTCAGACCTCAAAGTGGGCTTCTCTTTGAGTGACCTTTCCCCCATCCAAAGTCAAACTCTAGAAAGGAGGTGTCCATGGGGTTGGAGTAGTGACACACAAGTCACCAGATGGCCCTGTCTGTTCCTCTTTCTTGTGGGGCCAGAGAGCTATGGGATTGGGAGGACCAGGCAGGCCTGGGGCAAGAGCGGGGTGGAAGTGTGTCCAAACCGCGGGTATCTTCTCCTGAGATGGAGCTGTCCCCCTGCCCCGGGGCCTGCATGTCCCTGCACACATAGCCCTGTGCCCCTCACCTTTGCCTTACCAGATGACGTCATGAAGCTGGTAGCTAGGTTAAACATCTTTTTCCATTATAAGGTCATTTCCAGTAGCACCTGGAATTCCTCCTCATGCAAATGAGGCATCACCCTGCCCCTCCCCACCCCAGCCTATGATGTTCACTCACCCCGGTAGCCCTACTCACCCTCAAAGGTTTAAATAGTTTTTGCTTCCCCCAGTAAACCGGACCAGTTCTCTGAAGCTGCTTCCAGGTGTGTGTTCTCTCCCCACTCACCCATCCAGCCTGGCTAAGCTTCCAGCAGGCCGACTGCCCCGAGGGACAGACGGACACCAGCCGGCACTTCCCACCAAAGAAAACTCGATGAAACTATGGGAGGGATACAGAAGAGTAGGCATTCGTTACCCCGCCATGCAGGGGCACAGGCCTTCAACTCAGAAGCTCACGGCAAGCTACATCCACCACCTGAGCCAGGTCAGCCCGCCCTGGCTCGCTGCTGCAGAGACCGGCGGAGCCTGCACCCCAAGCCTCAGTTTCCTCTCCAGTTGCCTCTGGCTTCCATGGAGCTGATGCAAAACCCTGCCACTGTCAGATCGGTTTCATTCTGACTAGCTTTGAGGCCCTCTGGCAAAGTCAGGCTTCCGTTCCTGTTTTCCAGACAGATAAACCGAGACCCAGAGGAAGGGTTTCGATGGATTCATTACCTTGACTGGAAAGGATCGAACGGGAAGTCAAGTTAGAAAATGAGCTTGGGGGCTGGAGAGATGACTCAGAGGTCAAGGGCACTGACGGCTCTTCCGGAGGTCCTGAGTTCAATTCCCAGCAACCACATGGTGGCTCACAACCATCAGTAATGGGATTTGGTGCTCTCTTCCGGTGTGTCTGAAGACAGCTACAGTGTACTCACATACATAAAATAAATAAAATCTTAAAGAAAAAGAAGGAAAAGAAAATGAGCTTGGTCTACAAGAGTCTACGCTAATCTCAAATGTCAACTCAAGGTCAAACACATCAGTGTCTGTCAAGCCTGCTCAGGCAACAGATATGAATGACCACACAGGGGCACGCAGCCATCACACACAGGGAAGTGGGCATCAGGCTGCGTGCGGGCTCCCCTGGGGCCGCCATCACACAGGGGTGGCAGAGTTGAAATGCCTGCCTCAGTAGACCCACCCCCACCTAAGGCAAACACTAAAATCAAGTCCAGTCTGGTCTGAACAAGTCAACAGAATCAGAGGGAGGGGGACACAGAGACAAATACCGGGTGATCCCTGCTGCCCTGTGACATGTGACTCTTTCCCCCTTGACCACAGTGACCAGGATAAGTCCCAGATTCTGACGTCAGCTTCCTGGTTCAAATCTTGACCCTTCCAGGAGAGATGGCTCAGGGGTTAAGAGTATGTGCTGCTTCTCTAGACGACCCCAGGCGTCTCCGGGCCACCCCAGGGATCTGATGCCCTACGCTGGCCTCTGCGGGGACTGCGTCAGAGCACAGACACACTAATCTTAGTTCTTTGACCCAGGAAAGTCACCTTTTCTCCCTTGTATGGAGAATAGGTGTCATAGTGGGCCTCAGGGCCCCGACCTGATAATGCTTTCTCCAAACAGCCTAGTAAAGTATCAGCCCTCAGGGAACACAGGTAACCGGCCAGATGTCTGGACCAACCAGGGTCTGCAGAACCTGTAGACAGAGCAGGAAGACAACCAAGTTGCCTCAGGTAGTGTGACCACAGCAGACACTCGTCCCCAACCCTGAAGGAGACTATCAGGGACTCACGGACAGGCACCCTCAAATCCACGTAACTCCTTCCTCTTTATCCTCCTGTCTGACTGGACAGCTGCTTCAGAAGGGAATAAAATACGCTCTGCATATTTTAAATATTTCCACTTATGAAAACCGGCAGGGCTGGCTTTATACACTGTGTTATAGTAAAGTCAATTATGAGAGACTGGTCCCATCGAGGGCTGGAATAGGGAAAGAGGGCAGGCTCCCCCAGAGTCAAGTGGCTGGGATTCCCAGAAGGCGCCATCTGGGATATCTCAGAGAGGGCACCAGATCACATCCTGGTGTCCCCCGCATGAAATAAGATCCTCCCTCTGGAATCCCAGTCCAGCCAGAGGAGAGGGGGCACTTCCGGCCTGGGTCTGTTTCCCACACTCCGGGGTGCCTGGGTCTCTAGCCGATCAAGTTAATTGAAAAATGACCTTGGGTTGAGAAGAAGCAGGCCAGGCTGAGGCGGACAGGCTCGAGGGAATCCTACTGGTACCCAGCGGGTCTGGACTTTAACAGTCTACACAACCCAGGAAGGGTAGAGGACCTGGGAGGCTCTGGGCCTCCTGGGAGTTTTATGGCTCCAGGGCTCCCGGCTAGGCAGCCGGCCAGGGAAAGTTCCAGCCTCAAACTGGAGCTTGAGCAGAGAACCTGCTCACTGTGGACAAAGACTTGGCTTCAGTCTCCTGAACTGCATAAACTGGGTATGAAAGAGTGAGTAACTATAATCCTAGCAGGAGAGGTGGCAGTCGGGAGAATTAGAGGTTCAGGACTTCTTCAGTGAGGAAATTTAAGCACAAAGAATAAAAACCTAGCCCAAGAGTACAGACCAGTTAGCATGGGTCTTGTTCACCTGGCTGCCAGATACCGCCCCCCCAACCCCCGCCGCATCACTGCATCCTGGGATGCTATTCTGGGATGGGCCACAGGACCACCCCGACACCCGGTCCTAATAACTATAACTATACACGAAGCCTGAGATGTAGACCAGCCTCAAGGAGTGACAGGCCACCTGTACTGCACAGGACAAGATGGTGTCCCTATGCCCAGGAGGCTCTGCACTGGGCCCAGACTACTAAGTCCCAATATACCGCGGCCTTTAACTTTGTCTTCAAAGTGCCCTCACATCTATTATGTTTATTATCTCAACCTAGTGGTGTGTTTTATTGTCTTCATTAGAGAGAGAAACGGTGACTCAGCCTAGTCATACAGGGCGGGTGGTGAGGCCTAGCCCGAAGCTGGTCCTCCTCCCCCTCCTGTCCATTCCGGCCTGCAGCCTCCTGGGCACACCCAAGCCTCTCCAGGCTGCTCAGTCCACCCTTGCCTTCCTAGGATCCCTGTCAGGACTATTAGAATCAATTCCAAAGTGGCTTGACCTATCTCTAGAGACATCTGCTATCGATTTCTGAGAACTTCAAAATGGCGGGCCCGTGGGGACCCTATCAACGCCCCTCCTTCCTGGAAGCTGTGTCCTTTGGACTAGACATAAAGGACGCTAATGTTTCAAATGCTTTATTTGGCTGGGCTGGAGGTGTGGCTTGTCTAGCATGCACGAGGGGCCAATTCTGATCTCCAGCATGGCGAAGTATGCCTATCATCCTAGCACTGAAGAGGTCAGGGTCATCCTGAGCTATATAGAGAATTCAAAGCCAGTTAGGGCTACATGAGTCCCTAACTGAAAACAAAAAGAGGAAAAAGAAAAATAAAAAAAAAAGACGAGGAAATCATTTTTCACTTTTTGGCAATCTGGGCAACGCAGCCTATGAACTAACTATATCATCAGAATCCGGAGGAATGTGGGGTTCTCGGGAAAGAGGGTAAAGTAATGGGGTGAAGGGCAGTCTCCGGAAACCTGGCCCCCCCACTGCGGAGCTTCTGGTGTGACTTCTAGCTTTGTGTGCCTCTGCAGAGGGAGTGTGGCTCAGTGGTGAGAAGCAGGCTCCAACTCTAAAGATGGGTTTGCGTTGAGTCTCTCCCGCCCATCAAGAGTCCCAGCAAGTCACCCTGCCTCACTGAGGCTCCGTGCCCCCCTCTGCCTGACAAGGTTGACAAGAGATTGACTTAGCCTCCCCATTCTGACCTGCTGTGTGAGGGACTACTTCACACGGTTGGGATAGTCACCCTTCTCCTCC
This sequence comes from Apodemus agrarius, assembly GCA_964023405.1. Lineage (NCBI taxonomy): Eukaryota > Metazoa > Chordata > Mammalia > Rodentia > Muridae > Apodemus > Apodemus agrarius. The sequence goes on along the minus strand of OZ030009.1, from coordinate 13,946,433 downwards.
TTCTTCGAGAGCCACATCATCTACTGCTTCTCCTCTTGTCTGGCAGCACTGGTCCCGAGGGCTTCTGGAACCTTCTGTCCCAAGCCTTCAGGTAGAACATTCTCTGCTGACAGATCTTTCAGAGTTAGGGCTTCCAGTAGCCAGGGACTGGCTGCTCCTGGCGGTACTAGCATAGGGTTCCACACAGGAACCCTCCCCTGGCATTGCCCAACTTAATGCCAGGGATAGTGTCTCACTCCTGCCCGAAGCGGCCGTTGACCTCCCAATAGTATGTCCCATCCTCCCCACCCCAGACCTCATCTGTCTGGCTCCCCCAACAGGTCAAAGGTCAGGCTTCTTCTAAGCTGAAAGCTGCCTTCTTGGGAGAGCAGGGCGGTGGGGGGGGGGTAAGTATTTGAAAAATGTAGATTGAAGCACCGGGTGGCTTTCCACCCCTCCCCCAGCCAGCTCCTCGACAGAAAGCAGAACACAAGACTCGGCCTGGTACTGTGTGTACTTGAACTAGCAAGGCAAGGGCTGTGTATGATGTACCCAGCGTGATCCTGCTGGCCAGCCCAGACCAGGAGCTCTTGATGCCGACCGAACACCCCTACACCAGGGCCTTCTGGAGTGCCGCTGCTGGGAGCCAGAGACTACAGGCCCCAGCGGCTAAGGCAGCTTCAGCTCAGTCTGGAGGCCCAAGAAATGCACACGCAGCGACAGTCACCCTGGCACAAGCTGCAGGCAGCGAGGGGTCAAGATAGGGCTTTCCTGGGTGTTCCCTGCAAGCCTGCTGCTCGCCTCCCAAGGGAAAACGAAGCTGCCAATGCACAGACGCCAGCTTGGCCGCTGGCTGATCGTGGAGAAGGGTCTGATCTCAATAAAGGAAAGTTGAAGTGAAAAGGACAAGCCCTGGATGTGGAGGGGTGGGGTTGGGGCTGGGGCTCTGTGCCCGAGAGCTTGGAGGTCCCATGCCCGGCCCTGAAAACTCAGACTCAGAAAACAGAGGTCTGGAGGTCAAGCCTCTAGCAGGCCCTGCAGGCTGCAGGCCTGTGTATCGGCCTTGCCCAGTCCCGCCTCTTCAGCTGAACGGAAGGCCCCTGCGTTTCTCGTCTTGTCAGCTTCAAACCATGTACACCATGTGCCTTAGTCAGGGTTTCTCTTCCTGCACAAACATCATGACGAGAAGCAAGTCGGGGAGGAAAGGGTTTATTCAGCTTACGCTTCCACATAGCTGTTCATCACCAAAGGAAGTCAGGACTGGAACTGAAGCAGGTCAGGAAACAGGAGCTGATGCAGAGGCCATGGAGGGATGTTACTTACTGGCTTGCTTTCCCTGGCTTGCTCAGCTTGCTTTCCTACCAGCCCAGGGATGGCGCCACCCACAAGGGGTCCTCCCACCCTTGATCACTAATTGAGAAAATGGAGGCATTTCCTCATCTAAAGCTCCTTTCTCTGTGATAACTTCAGCTTGCGTCAAGTTGACATACACAACCAGACAGTACAGCATGGGTTGTTGTCCAGGCCTTGGGCTAGTGACCTCTCTCCTGATACCTGCAAAATACTGCGCCTCCCTGGTGGCTGCCTGAGTGGGAGGAAGATCGATTCGTGTTCCCTGGGCTCACAAGACAGGTGGGGGTGGAGGTCATAAAGCAAAACAACACTCACACACACACACTCACACACAACCACACACACTCACTCACACATGCACACACTTACACTCACATACACACTCACACACATATACAACCACACACACTTACACACACTCACACACACACATATAGACACACTCACACACGTACACACACACACACACACACACTCACACACACACTCACACACATATAGACACACTCACACATCTACACACACACACACACACACACACACACACACACAATATAGCACAGCTGGGCTGGGGTTCTCAAGTGACTTAGACCAACCAGAGATGTTTACACTATCCCTAACTTAGGATGAGCGACAGAGAGAGAGAGAGAGAGAGAGAGAGAGAGAGAGAGAGAAAGAGAGACAGAGACAGAGACAGAGAGACAGACAGAGAGAGAGAGAGAGCGCACGAGAGAGAGCGCGCACAACCCCACAGCCACTGTCCAGCCAGTCCTTCCTGGCATTGCAAATTGAGCACTAACCTGGCTGGTGAGAACTGTCACCTACCAAGTGAGTTGTGACCAAGAAATGCAGCGTCAGCTTTGGTCTGTCTCTGTGCCTGACTGGAGCAAGCCTTGTCTCATTCAAGTCAGGTGACTCTTGGAACAAGCAGATAACTCAATCACAGCGAAGATCCAGCTTTCAGGAAAGACGGGTCCAGCTATGTGACACCCCAGAGCCCAGGCAGTCCTTAGACTCTGAAGAGAGCTATGCAATTTCTTATCTAGTATTTCCCCTGCACACATGCCTGTAAAGGGCTAATGCTTCTGAGGTAGAGCGGGAGCCACCCCAGCCCACCCCCAGCCCAAAGCCATGTGTCCTGCTGTCCCAGGAAGTCCCAGGAGAGTGGTGACAGGGACATCACAGAAAGGATTCACCTGGGAAGCCACTGGATTGGTAGACACTCTGGAGTGGGTGGCATATCAAGTCAACTGGACCAAACCCACACGCAAAGAGCCAACAGATAGAGGGGTTTGGTGTACGCCCACCCACAACAGCAACGGCCAAAGGAAGATGGGAAGAGGAGAAACAGAGACAGTGTTTCAGGGCATCTGAGAGGTGTCAACAGTTGAACTGCTCACTGAAGACAGGGCGGAGACAAGAAAGAGTGATTCAGAGAAGGCAAAGGGACCCGGAGGAGGCGGCCTCCTCTGCCCTAGAGGAAATGCCTTATCAAGACATCAAGACGTCAAACAAACAAAGGAACAAACAAAAGCAAACACAGCTTCAGGCAGGGTGTGATACCATCTATTGCCAGCACTTGGAAAGGAGGCCGAGTCAGAGAGAATTTGGTGAGTTCGAGGTCAGCCTGGTCTACACAGCAACAGGCTAGGCAGAGCTACATAAGAGACCCTGACTCAGCAAAAAGACAAAAACCAAAAAAGCGAAACCAGCAAACCAAAGACCAGTAAGGTCCGCACTCCCACAGCCAGGAGCACGGTGGCACAGGCCACTCCTTATCCACAGGATGGCTCTCCGTAGCACCACAGCTTCCTAACCTACGGGTCCTGAATGTAGGCATCATAAAATAGTAAATAAACAAACAATCTGTCAACAGTAAAAGGTTTCTGAACACACAAAATTAACCCAAGTTCAAAAGTAGGGTGAGCCTAGGGTGTTTCTGACAACCCCCACCTGTGCTGTGCCCTACAACTTCACTGGGGCCTTGGTTGTGATCCCACAACACACACACTGCTCTGTGTATGCCCGCATGCCCTCACGCCGCGCAGAGCCACCGGTAATGTCTGAAACACCTCGGCTCAGATCCAAGACTTCCGCGTTTTCAGTGGATGTACAGAACTTTCTGCTCTTACAGAAACATTAACAGTTTGATTATGGAAAACAAAGCCTTTTGGTATTTTCTTCCCAGCATGCTTCAATGTACATCAAATTAGCAGAGTTTTGGACTGTGTTGTTAGAATGTTTGCTCCAAAAACTGCGATTTGAATTGCTGACTTCAGCTCTGCAAAACCCGCCCAATAAATCTTGGCTTGGGTTTAGGACAGAAATCCCAACAATCACTGAGATGGTCCTACACACATTTCTGCCAATTTGTACTGTGTGGTTATGGGAAGCAACATTCTTAGTACAATAGTTAAATTATGAAATGAAAATATCGATTAACTCTGAAAAACTCCGAGGATCCTCTGCTTCCCGTGGTATCGTATTCAGTCAAGATTTAATAGCCTATAACACCAGGGGATGTGCTATCTCTGCTGGCCTGACAGGTACCCCCACACAAGTACACACACATACACACACACACACACACACACACACACATGCACGCAGGCATGCACGCACACACCTGCACTAAAATACAATAAAATTAACCTTTAAAATGCCCTATTCAAAAGTCTGTTTTCAGATTTTTTGTTTTTGTTTTTGTTTTTGTTTTTCTATCTGGGTCAAGTACAGGGCCTAGAAAATGACATTTAAAGATAACAAATTCCCAGTTGAGTCAGAAGATGGTCCGATAGTCATGCCTTAGGGGACAGCCCCAGCAAAACAAACACCTTACGCTTTTATAAGCAATCTGGAACAGGCCCTAGAAACATTTCGGGATCCCCGACTGCATCTGAAGTAGTGACCACCAGTCACAAGTGGCCATTACAAATCAGCTAAATGTCCTACAGTCTGGTTCTCCAATCTCCAAGAGGCTTCAGAAAGTTCTGTCAAACATCTGGCCCACGGTGTGTGCCTCAGTTTCCCCTATTGTGAACTGAACTTCCTTCTCTAAAGGGCTGGTTAAAACCGACTAGCACTTGCGCCTGGGAGAGAAGGAATGTTACAGATCAAGAGCTAAAATTAGCTCCTGTATCTCTTTGGTACCTTCAGGAGTCATCTATCTGCACAACGTGGTCCGACCTGGCGGGCTCTGTGACTATGAGGTAGGGTGTTTGGAATGTATTGACTTAGACCCTAGTCTCTACCAACCTCAAAGCTAAGTATGCCAGCAGAGAGCATCTAAGTCCTCACTCTGTTGTCACCTGCCTGCTAGATGTCCCCATGCATGGATTTGGTACTTGCTTTGATCCGCGACTTTCTTTTGTTCTGTGGCTACAGACGTTCACGGAAATTCTTTGGAAATGGAATCCCACTCAGGGGCCCCTGGGCCTTGGGCACTCACACGTGGCTCAGAAGAAACTCCTCTAAGAAGCAGGGTTTTGCTATTAACACCATAAAGGGAGGGTCCCTTCTAGATCATTCCCACGGGGCAGACACTTGTACCCACACCCGAAGAACCACAACAGGAAAAGCGGACTGTAGGGACAGCCTTACGTCTGCTCCAGAAGCCAGAGTGAGCGTCTGCCTTTGACAGGGAGCACCCAGAATGCGAGCTTGTCTCTTTCTCAGCTGCCAGAGTCGCAAAAGGGACCTCAGAGGAGCCCAAGAAAGACACAGACGGAGATGCCTGCCTACCCGACTGCAAGCCTTTAATGGAGTTCTGCGGGAATCTGCCTCACAGAAGTCAGCCCTGGATCAGCGATGACTCCCCAGCCCAAGCCGGATGCCACAAGACCACAGGCAGCAAGAAGTACCCATGGTGTGTGGGTGGTTACAGAGCCACAAACCTCAAGAATCCAACCCCTTATGCTTTATCTGAAAGGAGACAGAGAGGTCACAACCGGCACCCAGGGCCAGGTAGCCAGGCACACAGACTGGAAGTAAACATGACCAAATCACGGTCCCGGGGTGTTGCCCGGAGAAGACATCACAGGGCCTTGCCTGGTGACCTGAGACCTGGAGAACAACCCGCTTCCCAGTGACACCCAGGCCACCTTACTGTCCTAGGCAGATCGCGGGAGATCAGGAGACCCAAAGCTAGGTAGTCACAAATAATACTCTAGGGCTGAGAGGTGAAAAGAGCCAAGTTGGCCCCTCCCCCTTAAAGAGGCTACAACTGCACAGCCAAACAGGTTGACACAACCTGCAATCTTGGCACTTGGGAGGTGGCTGCAGAAAGATCAGGAGTTAAAGGGCAAGCCCGTGTTTCAATAACTAACAGTTTTTGAGAGTTGGTTCAGCGACTACAACAATCCTCTCCAGCCTCGCGTGGTGGTGCACGCCTTTAATCCCAGCACTTGGGAGGCAGAGGCAGGTGAATTTCTGAGTTTGAGGCCAGCCTGGTCTACAGAGTTCTAGGATAGCCAGGGCTACACAGAGAAACCCTGTCTCGAAAAACCAAAAAAAAAAAAAAAAGAAGAAAGAAAAGAAAAAAGAGAAAGAAAGAAAGAAAGAAAGAAAGAAAGAAAGAAAGAAAGAAAAACAAAAAACAAAACAAAGCCGGGCGTGGTGGTACACGTCTGTAATCCCAGCACTTGGGAGGCAGAGGCAGGTGGATTTCTGAGTTCGAGGCCAGCCTGGTCTACAGAGTGAGTTCCAGGAGAGCCAGGGCTACACAGAGAAACCCTGTCTCGAAAAACCAAACCAACCAACCAAACAAACAAACAAACAGAACAAAACACAAAAACAATCCTCTCCAAGCTTAAAAACCTGAGTTCTGTCCCTGGGACCCACATGAAATGAAGGCAAAAGCCATTCCCAAAAGGTATCCACTGGCCTTCGCACTTGTGAATGAATGAATGAATGAATGAATGAATGAATGTAAAGTTTGAACCTGCAAAAGGAAGGAGAGTAGGACGTCCAGCACCAGCCTGGACCGTAGAATTTACTTAAATAGACTCGGCTTGGGACTCAGCACACAGAGGGTCCAAAAACAGGGTGTGTCCGCCCGTCAACACCTAAGTCCCTGACCCCCAAAGGTACAGAGAACGTTCCCACGGAGGTAAAGGAGACAGCCCGCACGGTGGTCCTCCCCAGAGCAGCGAGGAATGGGAGGGAGGCCTGGAGGAAACTCGGACATGCGCACAGCTAAGCAAGTCTGCTTCCACAGAACCGCACCACCAGCTACGAAGGCGGCGTCCAAAGGGACGTGGGGCAGGGCGGTGGAGGCTGGGCTCCGAGAGGCTGGAAAAACAGGCTCCACCGGTGGCTTTGGGGACCAGAAGGACTTAAGAATGGATGAATCACAGACAAGATCTGGCTTCCTCTGTCTCTTTAGCACCCAGCCAGGCACTGGCTCCGGACCCGCCAGGGACAGCGGTTTGAACAAAAGGCACTAGAATACCGTGGGCCGCCCCGGAGGCCCCAAGTAGGGCAACTGAGCGCCCTGCTGTCTGTCTGACCACAGCGGGGGCTCGTGAGCTCACAAGACCAAGCGCGGATCCATGTGGTTCATCTAGGGGCGTCTAAGAACAGAAGCCGGAGCATGGATGAAAACGGGGTGGGGGTGGGGTGGGGGAGCACGGATTAAACCAGTCGTGAGTTTAACTAGGCTGTGTCCACTTCCGACACCCTTGGGAGATGGAAAGACTGCTGATAATGATATCAGGTCCCAGGGAAGCCAGAATGCATGGCACGGCCTCCAACACCAACCAGACTCCCCCCAAAAAGGCGAAGGGCAAGTTTTCAAAGCCAGGGACGGTGGACTCCCGCGTCAAAATGCAGGGCTGGAATGTAGCCCAACCCGTAGAGTGCTTGCCCGACATGCCCAGGGCCATAGGTTGCATCCCCAGCGGTGCATAAAGCAACAGCAAACACAACAGGATAGCCATGGGCCTGCAATCCGAGGAACTGGGGGGGGGGGGGGTGGAAGCAGGAGGGTCAGAAGTTCAAGGCCAGCCTAAATTAAGAGTCCATTTCCAAAAGGATATATCACAACAACAAAAATACTCAGAGCTTTAAATCTTAAACCCTCGGAGAGCCCTCTATCAGAGGTGTGGTGGTGTGTGAGCAGATGCCAGGGTGGCCTGAGCACTCTGCTGGCTCTGTAAGTTTGATGCCAGCCTGATCCAATAGGAAGCTCCAGGTCAGCTAAGGCTACATACTGAGACTCTGTTTTGTTGTTGTTGTTGTGGTGGTGGTGGTGGTGGTGGTTGGGTTTTTTTGTTGTTGTTGTTTTGTTTTTTGGTTTTTTGGATTTGGTGTTTTTGTTTTGTTTTGTTTTGTTTTTGTTTTTGTTTTTGTTTTTTTTTCCAGACAGGGTTTCTCTGTGTAGCCCTGGCTGTCCTGGAACTCACTCTGTAGACCAGGCTGGTCTCAAACCCAGAAATCCACCTGCCTCTGTCTCCCAGAGTGCTGGGATTACAGGTGTGCGCCTCCATCTCCCGGCTTCATACTGAGACTCTGTCTCAAAGAAAAGTATAAGGAGGAGGAGGAAGAAGAGGAAGAAGATGAAGAAGAGGAGGAAGAAGAGGGGCAAAGGGAAGGAGGAAGAATTTGTTATAGTTGTTGTTGCTGCTGTTGTTGTTGTTGTTGTTATTATTATTATTATCCTCAGCTACAAGGTTACTTCTCGATCAGCCTGGGAGAGCCATGGCTAAAAAGTAAACAATACAAACTCGTCATGGTAACTGCACTCCAGACTGCTGGGATCTGTTTCAGCAGCTTCAGAGTCCTGGGAGGTCACCGAGGAGGAGGGAGACGATATCCCAAGGGCCTCATATGAC